>VRMD01000896.1:0-20625 GCA_009872375.1 Sminthurides bifidus | reverse complement strand
GACTGCTGATGTCAGTCATTCCTGTCGATTTTCCCATACTGTTTACAACTAGCTCAGAAATGAATTCTGAGCTGCTACACGTCTCTCTTGGGCATAATAGTTCTTTCGGTTTGATTCACGATACGTTTGTGAATTCCTCATTTTATCACAATTCTTATAGATCACAGGCAGTAATATCTAAAGTTAAGTTGTGTAATGAATTGAAAAACGATCTGTTATCCCGAGTCACATGAAATCAAGTAGAAGTTAGACCAACAACCGTTTAGCAATTTTTCTCAGCACCGATTTGAAGGTCTAAGTATAATTATAGATGAAAAATGTGCCTCTGGTTTTTGCTTAACCTTAACTTAACTTTCTTAGCCTACTATTCAAACAACATATGGATCGAATTCCGGCGTTTGCACTTAATTTAGCTTTAGCATGGGGTCTGATATTATGGAAAAACTGGCAGTAAGTTTGGGTGGGTTAACTTACTGGACATAGCGATGTTATTGTCTCTCTCGTATTAGAGAAATCTTAGGTCTCTCAAGCAATCAGCCATTTCATAAAGTTTAGAATCTGATTCAAGTACAATAACAACAAATTGACTTAGTGGTAATATAAATTATGACTTGCTTTATCATGTACCTGGTTCCTCACATTTGGAAACTGTTCGACCACTTATCGCGGAAGTTGCCGCGAAGATAGGCCTACGGGGAGAGAGCTTGCAGAATCCTCGCAAGGAGTTACGTTGTGATCTAAAATTACAAGTCATTTTGACTTTCTCTCCTTAAACACATAGTCCGAAACCTTAAGGTCATATTCAAACGATAATGAAATTTGTGAAACGCACATATTACAGCTGGGTGCACTTTTTCCTGATAATCTCTGTTGGGATGCATACATCCTTCCTGTAATAGTACTCAGTAGCGTTAGCTGTATTTAAGAAGATGAGCCCGAAATAAACACCATGTTTGACATGTGTTTAGACGCGAAGGGTGGCTGGAACGCATTAAAGCTGAAAATCACGAAAAATGAAAGTTATCTTGCTGTGATGAAAGCGACAGACATAGCGGATCAATCTCTTGACGTTGACGCTGCGCTGTAATGTGAAGGGCCAGTTCAGTGCCTGAAGGAGAAGACTGATGGTTGAAACGACGCTATAACCGGACTCCGGCGTGCATATTTTTACTTACGGCGCATTCCTTTACCCATACATGAATGAAGGAAAATGCAGCTGAAACGTACTAACCTTAAGCTGCTGATGCTCGCTTGCGCAATAGGAATTTCGGCTCGTGTGACAAAACTTTCTCTTTTCATAGATTCCAAAAGTAAACGAAACTTATGCAATCTTTGCCTTTCACGTCATCTACGCCGGTAATAAGCGGGTCGCAATTGAAAAGTTTCTGCAAAAAAGCGCTTTTGGATTCTTATTAAGCCTTGAGAACCCATGGAAACAGAAGTGTTACGTGACACGCAAGATTCCACCATTTGAAGCTAATAAGCTGCGACTATTCATGTATCTAATGTGAGCTCTAAAGTAGTGAAGTAGGTCTTTCTCAGGCTTTTATTAGCTGAGTCATAAAATTTCAAGCTTTTGATTGATAGGCGGTGAAATTAAAACGGCTAACTGATCATCTAGGCGTAGTCTAAGTCATGTATGTCAATCGACGTTAGGATCAAACACCTGTTCATGCAACTTCCAACACCTTGTGAACCTTTTATTCTAGAACGTCTAAAACGATATTGAAGAAATTATAGAAAAGCGCTTGAGGAACAAACTGCATATCCTAAAAGGCCTACTCATTGCTTGCACTCGGCGGAAATGGATGCAATGCAGCCATGCATGCTTGATACGGGTATGCATAACCCATTTAGTCATTTTCGTCATTACTTACGAGCACTCCACACCCTGAGCTTACTTTCAGTCAGGATTTTTGCAGCATGAAATGTGTGTTGGGATTTTTTCTTGAAAATGTATAGAGAGATGTATCGAAGTCACGGAGTTTGCTCTTTTGAAACGAGTTCAAATAGGGGAAGTGCCTTCCCATAGTAAGGTTTAAAGGCTCGGAAGATAAGTTGGCTAGGGTTGCCGAGTTTGATTGAGGTTGAGTAGTTAATATGATACCTTCGAAGACTGACGCTGCTGGCCGCACGTACTTATGACAGCCTCTGTTAACATTATTAGGAGTCATCGGAATTAAGCGGAGCTTCTGTACTGCAATGCATTAACTTACAGCGAAGTGATCACGCTTTGACTTGAGATTACTGCAGTTCACACTTGACCAACACACCTCAAAGCTGGGCTCGCGATGCAGTTAACGATCTTTTAGCTACTAAATAATATTTACTGCCTCGATTATATTATTTTCGCAGAGCCTTTGCTCTGTGCACCGTATCCTTTTCCTTTCTTCACGTGCTGCTGAAAGCATGGTATGCTCGGATGCGACATAACGGCTCTTTGCCTTTCTTTGCGCCTCAGAACGTTGCAGATCTTTCGGCTCAGTCAGGTGTAGTGTGCTGAGTACACAATGGTCAACGTAGCTGAGTGAGCTGCGAGGTGCAGTGGTTAGGCAACGTGGAGTCATAACAACGGTATCCAATATGAAACAAACTTTCGCTTTTAACTTTGCTAATAGTGTGTTAGTATGACGACTGTGCCGTAAATTTAGTTGGTATTTCCTCTCGAGGCGCAGCGGCCCTTTTTGCTCCTCCTGTTTGTCTTGGATAGGACAAGTATTCAAACTTGGTTCCTGTTTCGCCAAATCTAACACCTAAATTAAGACGGCTCTCACGAAGTGTCATAATCCTTGAGTCAATTACTTTAACGAATCACTCGTAAACATTTTGTCTGATGCCCTGAAACTGGCTGTGAATCTTCGTCTGGTGTATCCGTTCTGTAGCGGTGGGCGGAAGTTCTGAACTTCGTCAACTAGACCAGGGACTGTGTCCAGAGCCAGAAATTTTACCTATAGTGGAGAAAATTGCGAAGCAGCTTTACTAAAACCGAGCTGTTGTGGAGAATAGGAAGTGTGTCTTAAATTGAAAACCGAGACTGCAGAATCATGGTGTTTCATGTTTTTGGAAAAGATTGTTTGTGCCGAGTTAAAATAGTTGATTGAATCGCCGTGCTTCAGTTTGATTTAACTGATTTGTGTTACATCCTTGCAGAACCGGAAAAAAGATTGAAATCATGAAGTGGGCAGCAGTTGCAGTCGCCGTAGTCCTTCTCAGCGCTCAAGTTCTCTCAAAACCAGTAACATTTGACGGGGAAGGAAGTAGTAGCAAAGTAGGAAATGATCTTTTATCCCAGTCTGAATTATCACCAAGACTTCGAAGAGCAGATGACGCTCTGCCATCTGTGTCGGAAAAATCTCCTCCTACGTCAACAGCTAAGGATGATATTTCTACCTCTGCAAGTAGTAACGCCGATACGACACAATTCGCCGAATCAAGATCCGTAAGTACTTTCTTCTTCATTCACAGCTGTATGAATTGCTAGTTAATATGCTTTTTATATTCAATGCTTGCTGCTCGTAACACGTCTGAAACCACGGCATCACCACGGAAAAGAATACTCCTTGTTGTAGGCCACAAGGAAGCATAAAGGGTTAGACGCTTGACATTTCATAAAATCCCTTGGTGAACGAGCAACCTGCGTGTAAAATTTTTGAAATTACAAGACAAAATTCGCCTTTGCCATTACTTCGGAGAAATCCGAATCGAGGGTGAGGGGATGAAACCACTCTGAGAAAGTAAACTCCGTTTTTACAGTTTAAGTTCCCTCCAGACAGGGTCTACCGGAGGTGTCGCTGACATGATGCATTCAACTTTGAATGGCTGTAGTTCATCAACGGTTGCGAATTTTCAAAAACGGCTTGCATATCTGTGTTCGCCGTTGCTTCTTTAGTAAGAATCCGCTCTCAGTGCAAAAAATTGAAAAATGTCCCATTTCCACCCATTTTCGTCAAAATCGGAAGGCTAACCATCGTCGATTTTTGTGAAAATGGGCCATTTTTCGACTTTTTGAACTGAGAGTGGATTCCAGCCAAAGAAGCCACGGGGATCACAGATCTGCAAACTGTTTTTGAAAATTCGTAACCGTTGATCAACTACAGCCAATTAAAGATGTTAACTTTAAAGGCATGATGTCAGCACCCCCTCGTGCCTCCAATGTTGCGATGTGCTCAAGCTGGTGGACTGTAGCTTTCCTTCTCCCGCAACGTTAGTCGCTTCCACTGGCTCAATGCGTTGACATTTTCCTCTGTTTTTCACATATTTTACGGATCTATCCTAAACGTTTTCAGTGAGAAATCTTCCTCTCCAACTGTCAATGAAAGTGTAAATCAATGAAAGCAAGTTATCGATTTTTAATTTTGATCATTGACGAGGACCTTCAATGGCAAAAAGACATGACCAGCGGCCCTCACCCTTACTTTGGCTCGGAGCCCTTTACTTCAAAATTCATGAACTTTCAGATCGACTTATTGGCGAAATTGATGGAATCCGCCTACTGAGTCAACTACCCTGATCATCGAGAATCACTGTTGCAGCCAATTATGCATTACGTGACCGAATGGTGTTGAAAGTGTAGTAATTTGTCAGCTGCAAAATAAGGGCAGGAGGCACCGTGAACTCGTTAATCAATCTAGCTGCCTGAAGGGCTTCGCACAGTTGCATTAACAGTCGCGTTAGCTTAAGGATACTTACTTGGCTGTACCAAGTAAAGAATCTGTAGGTGAAAGGTTATGGGCTGTCGCGGTTGCTGCATTCATATAATTCAGGTTACGTTGAATAATTAAAGTCAGGTCTGGCACACAGGCCACAAGTTGCAATTAATTTTTTGTGCGGTAACACCCTGTCAAGCCAGAAGTTGAGTAATAATGCATGGGGACAAGGATGGAATTGTAATTATTAATGAAAATTGTCAGGAATCCAGTTCAAATTATTGTGATTTAATGGCTTACAGGATGAAATCGTTGATGTGCTGAAAGCATTAAACTTGCCATCGGATTTTGCGGACTCAAAGAAATCCTGCATCAAGTTCTGCAGCCAGTTCTAAATCCAGCGTCGTTTCGACACCGAAGCCTACAATCCCATCTCCCGTAGCCTCGGCAACATCTGACACGGCTGTGAACAGTTCCCCCCGTATCGCTCGTCAGTACATGACCGGCAACACGATGTTGGACAAGATCATGAACTGCCCATGTGCCAAAGAGCAGTTGTCCGCTGTTGGAGTGAAAGGTGTCGAATATTTTAATCAGCCCAACCCGGCCATTTACAGAGAACCTCCGTACGGACCGAATGCTTTGGGACCTGGAGACGTCATCGCAAATAACTTGAAGAGTGTTGGTGGCACCACTGGAAACGTTTTTGGTCAAGTGATTCGTTTGATTTTGGGCATTCCCAATTTGGCCTTGTCGCTTCTCAAACCTTTGATTGTAGGTGCTGCCGACACTGCAGCTCAAACGACAGACGCTGCAGCTGGTGTCGCTGCTCAAGCTGCGAAACAACTCCCTGTGGTAACCTAGTTTTTTCTTACAATAGACGATACTGATTAGAATTTCGAATGTTGATATAAGCATCACTTTTAATTTCAATGCGCCAGGAGCTTTTGACCACCGTGACCGAAAATTACTTACCAGATTTACGAGACCAACAGTCAAACCCCACCCTTTGATGCAGGTCAGCAGTTGACCAATCACACTAGAGTTGGACAGATCGTAATTCAGCTGCTTTGAAACTAGTGAGCTATGGCATTCAACACTTAGCTTGCGGATATGGTTTGCTGACATTTGTGGTAGAGATTGTAGTATCTGAGCATGAGGATCTGCAAAAGTGTGTAACAATTGATTTGAGCCAGTGTAGGAACAAAAGCCATGTGCCTTCGTCAGCTTTGGCTTGATGTGCTAATCGTTGCACAACCAACAAAAACTGATATGAATTAGGTTGATAGTAGCAGGGCTCTGAGGTTTCTCATGTAAGATTTCATAAGAAATATGATGATAGAAAAATTCGCGTTTCGAGCAGCTCTCTTAGTTATTAATAGGTGATTTAGAAGCTAGTAGAGGTGTTATGCAAGCAGTGAGATAATAGCAGGAACCACGAAACGTAGGCACGAACCACCACTGCTGTGCATTTATTTGCATTACATGTAAGGTATCTTTTAGACATCTTTCTTTATTGTAACAGAGCTGTCGGTTTCAGCATGTTAACAAAATGCAGATAGTTATCATGTGTTTGAACACATGACTCAGATTAGAGCAGGAGTCAAATAGCGCAGAAAAATTAAAAACAATGTGTGATATCAACACAACTGTCTCACTCATGCAGTGGNTAACAAAATGCAGATAGTTATCATGTGTTTGAACACATGACTCAGATTAGAGCAGGAGTCAAATAGCGCAGAAAAATTAAAAACAATGTGTGATATCAACACAACTGTCTCACTCATGCAGTGGCATTCAAGTAGGTGCATGGTGACAGAATCCTTATCTAATTAAAGTGAAACGGCATTTAATTACACTTGTCGCCTCACGTAACAAAGATAAGCATGTTGCCGAAGTTAACACTGTCGCAGATCTGAACATGCAGATTGTGTTATTTCCGGATTTTTGTCTATCCTTTGACTTCCTCTGGGATCGCGAGTCATGTGCCAAGTAAAAGTGAATGCAAATGAGAATGTACACTCTGATAATTCCTTAAATGTGAAGCAGAGAAATAATGAAATTAATTGCCATTCCTATGGGATCGCGAGTCGTGTGCCAAGTAAAAGTGAATGCAAATGAGAATGTACACTCTGATAATTCCTTAAATGTGAAGCAGAGAAATAATGAAATTAATTGCCATTAAATCTGGTCAATCAAACTGGATTACGGACACGTGTTAATTGTATGCAATCTACGGGATTTTTCTTTTTTGCCTCAGATGACTCATGGACTAACTTGTGGACTTTTTAAATTTTCAAAAGCTGTAATAATTCATTGCGTATATGTACCCCTTTAATAAGTTCTCGACTTCGACACAGAATATATGATGCAACGGAACCCAGACGAACGGACTAACTCTTGCTGTTGTGCGACACAAAAAGCGTTTCGCCGCCTTTCTGACAAAACCCCTTTGGACAGCAAAGAAAGATCTATTGATTATTTAAACGCACATTTCTTATTTTTTGAACGAAATTTTTGATGAATTTTTGTGTTGGCATATTCGTAAACGTAATTCGACTAAACGTATATTTTTCATATTTAGGCCATCCGTTCCGGAGCAGTAGTAATCAAGAGACTGCTGGAAACCTTCGGCGATGTGACAGGAAGCTTGCTCCACGTCTTCTCCAACTTGGTAGCCTCATTGGCCGCCGCCAAGACCAGCTTATCAGGAACATTGCCATTTGCCTTCGACATCTTGGGCGACGTGAGTGGCCGTGTTGCTCAAACGGTGGGAACTGCCGTCGACTGGGTGTCTGGTACAACGGAAGTATTGTCGTCCGGAGTTGTTCAAGCCGCCAAAACGAAAGGAAATCTCTTCTCCGGTCTCGTCGAGGGAGCTAAGGGCTTCCAGAACGGACTTTTGGAGGGCATCAAATATGGAGTTAACGATGAACAGCCTCCTGTGGATCCTAATGCTCAAGCGTGGAGACGCTAATTTTGCGCCTTAGTCAATTCTAATATATAATATTTTACACTCGTCGTAAATAACTAGTTAAATTAATGTAAAGTCCGTCTGTCCGACATCATACTAGTGTACATCAAGCCGTGTTTGAAGGGAATCCTCCTAAGGAATTTGTCTTGAGATCCATTCTGCTGATGTCAGTATTGCTGTAAGATTTTTATTTTCCAGTTCCAGTAACTATAGGTTTAACACGAGCGGCTCTTGTCAATCTTTCAGATTTTGGGTTTATTCCTGATGAATTGCATAGTTTTTATTTGCTTCATGGCTCATCCTCCAGAATGCTGGGATCATAGCAGTTGTTTCCTCCAACCTTTTGACGTCCATCTCCTGAGAAGATTAATTCCAGATGGCGTTCATGTATTTATAAATTCCTTCTCATTGTAAACGTTTAGGCGAATCGCATCGTGAACTAGTGTAAATCTATAGCGTGCAATTCTTGGAAAGAGCACGGCGCTGAAACATTTTTGTATGCACATTCCTAGTTGCCCGGGCAACTGTTGTTGTAGTCGTAAGAGAAACTGGCACGTTTTTGACGCTCATGGCACCAGATCGCTCATTTTTAAGCGTAAGCCACATTCCTAGAATAATAATATTACATTCGATGATTTTTGAAATTGTATGTTATGGTTAGAAGAGGAAAATTGTGATTGTCATTATATTATTTTTGTACATGTTGTCGTCAAAAATATCAAAAAATAATAGCAAATTTTGTTATGTGATTCTACATGACTCAATGTATGCTGCTTCAATAGAGAAAAATAAACACCAACGTTTTATAATTCTTATGTATCAATCGTTGTAGCCTGGCAGTGAAGGAAAAGAAATTATCCCCATTAAGTTTCACGATTAAGTGAAAGCACGGTCCTGCATTCCTACTGACAGAGTTTGCCTGCTACGAATATGGATTAGGCTTAGTTGAAGTGCCTCAAACAAGTAAAAAGACTTACAATTCATTTCAGATCACATAATGCAAGTGCTAGTTTATTGTTACTAATTTCTAAAGGTTTTACAAATTATTTATTGCACCACAATCTCATTTTAACATCACCTTGAACCTGATGAGCTGATAGCTGAGCTATCATTTTCCTTCACTTGCACACTAGCTGATGCTAATTTCTTAATTATAGACTCGTGAATTGTAATTTCTATGAAAGGCTAATAAATAGTAATATATACGGTGATAACTTAGCGTTAGTAGTAACCTCTTACCTAAGTCGATTTAGTTGCTAGTTTATGTCCCTTCCACAGCCCAATTCCCTGTTTCCCATTGTCTGATTGTCCATTCTAATGAAGAACAATTTTGTTATAATACAAATAGCTAATTTTATCACCTCAACCTAAGAGACTAAGTGTTTCATTGGGTCTATAAAAATATATAGGATGTCACGATTAACTTTCCTTCACCGATTTTAGATTTAACACTAAACAGGGAAAAGCTTTCCACCCTTTGTGAAAACGAAAAGTTACCTGACACCAGCAGGAGACACACCTGATATGATACCTAGTTGCCCTGAACACCATCTTTTTGGAACATGGTAACTATGGCGCCAATATCCCCCAAGAACCATCCAGAAACCAAAACCCCATCTAAAAAAAGTTTAATCCATTTTAGAAAGCACTTGTACCATCTGCCTCACTGTTAGCTTGCATTCAGCGAATATGTTCAGTAATTTTGAGTTATTTTCCTGAATGCTCTTCAAAATTCTACCCCTAACTGCATGGAACTTTAAAAGTTTGGCATTCGAAGAAAATAGTAATAATACCACTACAAAGCTACCACTACGACTTGCAGATCCTACAAGCATTTACCCCAACGCATTAACTGTAATTTGAGTAGAACAGCTGCCATGTAAAGAAAAGCCAGCACTTACGCAGCATGGTGCTTGCTTGGATTTGAAAAGTCAAAGTCAGTAGCATTTCTTCTTCAACCTAATAGGTTGCTATTCCAACTAATTATAGTTTCAGTTTCGTAATATTTGCTAGCATCTTTCCCACAAGCTATTTTAAGCAACGTAATCTACAACTGCATTCATTAAAGCGTGAATACAAGTATATAAATAATAACTTCTAAATGCTGTTATCTAAGTTTTCATATTCGTCAGGTATTCCTTAAAAATACCGCTTCTTAGCCATAAATTAATGAATACTAGTTATAAAAGCTATACTGATTTTAAGTTTACACTACGGCTAGAATTTACAAAGTTAACAACTATCTAAAAAATATTCCTACGAAAGTATAAAAACTGGAATGATGGCACCCTTAAACAGTTAGCAACGGTATGCTAATTTCTTTGCTTTGTAGCATTTCAAAGAACTTGAATCTCTCAACACAGTAGGAGAAAGCATAATATTATTCCTGACATCTATCTAATCGTTTTTGAGTTCCAAAAATTGCTCTCCTGGAACTTGCTTCAGCTTTCTTATCCGTATAAAAAATGCATGCAGTACATCATGTTTCGTTTCATTTAGGAATGAATACGTACTAAACCTTTCTAAAGGCATAACGTCGACCATACCACTGGTCCCTGGAGTCGAAATGCCAAGTAACCATCCGACCTACACAGTAAATTTATATACATGACACTTTAGTTTATGATAAAACAATTGGAGGCATTGGCAGTCTTAAGTAGTCAGTTTAAACCAAGTCAGTAGAAATGAAATTCCGTCGTCGCGACATGCAACGTCCCACCGAGAAAAGTGATTCCATGAGAGTGTATAAGCTTTTGATCATATTGTTTGCATAATTTAAGGCAGAGAATGTTGCGAATTCTTCAGACTAAATATCTCAATCTTGTTCAAAGCAAATTTTTGGGTGCAGATGTTAAAACGCTCTCACGAATCGGTGGGAAATTAATAGAAAACTCGATGAACTATACTTAAAGACTACTTCATCTCGTTGTTATAGCTGCAATCATTTTTCTTAGCATCGGCTCAGGTTGGCATTCCCTTGGATCGCACTCCATCATACCCGTTGAACCGCATCTGGAATATAGCCAAGGATAATTTATTTAAAGTTTAGGTTTACGAACGTTGCAACTCATTTTGAAAAACACAAGTATTTTTTATTACCTGCACTCCAAACAAGGACCTGAAGCTGTGAGAATGACTTGTCCAGTCTCATAGTAGTCCCCTTGATATTCACAGCCAGGACCTGACATCATGCTTGAAGCCACTCCAGTTTTATTAGAGCCGGGCGCCCCAGGGCTGTTAAACATTTGGTTATGGTAGTACGAAGGAGAAAATAGAGGAGAGGCGGTGGTGGCGTTACCATTACCAACTGGACATTCGTAACGTGGGCAACAGAAGCCTGGAATTGGTTCCTCGTAGCAGCCGGGGATGGGTGGTGGACACGACTGTTGCAAGCAAATGATATCGCCTCTAAAGCAGAAGCAGAAGTCACAAGGGTCGTCTCTAGGTATCTGTTGAGCAGACATGTAAACTTTGCCATCAAACAAGCAAGCTCCATTAGACATGGCTGGAGAGATAGTGGAAGTGGTTGGGTAAGGCCATGGTGCAGGTGACTGAGTAACGGTCGTGGTAACAGTGACAGGGTACGACGAGCCTGGAGGTGCAGCAGAGACTGTGGTGCCGTTAAACGCCATGACATCGGATTGCGACGAGATAGTGTTTACTGGTGTGGCGGCTTCTGCTGATGACTCAGTCGAGACTGGTACCGGAGTAGTGTCAACTTTCTCTTGAGCTTCGTCGACTTTGACTGTTGTTGGAGGGATGTATGAAGGTCCAGGTGGGGGTGCAGGCTTTGGAACTGATGAGGAGGAGGATACTGCGGAAATGGAGGATGAAACAGAGGATGAAATTGATGAAACTTCCGTCTGACTATTTACTACGGTACTGGGCTCTGTAAAAGCTGGAACTGATTCTGTAGAAGGTTGAGTTGACTGTGACGCTGGAGGCTTGGCATCACCATCGCTAGTCTCCTTCTCCAGGTTGCTAATGACTGGAGCTTGCGTGACATCGGGTGTTGCTTCTGTTACGAATTCTTGTCCTTGTTGATGAGCATCCTCGTGGTCAGCAGGATCTGATAAGCCATCTTCGACTGGCTCTTGTGATGGAGCTGGACTACTAACCAATGTCTCTGGTGGAGCTACCGGCGCCTCAGTGGCCGAAGGAGCAGAGCTTGAGTCGGCTGAATCTTTTGGTCCTTGGGGAGCATCATCGATGGGTGGTAAAGTGGTAACGTCATGTTCAAGTTCACCAGAAGAAGCTGGGCTGGAATCGGAGGGGCTAACTGGCGCACCTGTGATAGTAACAGGAGCCCTGGTGGTAGAATGACTTTCCTGAGACTCAGGGAGGACGGTGACGACGGGTCCAGAATCGGAACTTCCTGCAGATGAAAAATAAGAGCAATCAGTGCATTTCCTAGCTACATACGGGGTTACTTATATCACTCTACGAGCATCTGTTAAGATATGAGTTAAAAAAAATTACCGCAATCATATTCGGGACAACAAATGCCAGTCTTGTAAAAAGGTTTACAGTCACCCAGGTCTGATGGTGGTGGAGCGCAATGGTGTAGAAGACAATGGACGATGCTGTTTTGGCATGCACAAGCCAATTGACAAGGGGTAGAGGGAGGAATACGGGAACCATTGGCATACGTAATACCTTCGACGAAGCAACTTCCTTCACCTGGAACTCGGTTGCCAGGCCTGTGAGTGGATACAAATACTTCACCTGAGTCGTCGGCCGAGCTGGAAGTACTATCTTTGTTTTCCGCTGAACTTGTGCTAGTGAATTCGATTGATTTGTCAGTCGTGAAACGGATTGTTGTGGTCTGAAAAAGATCATCGGGTTCGCTGGAGCTACTGGAATCGTCATGTTGGCCTTGAAAAGAAGGCGTACTCGCACCTTCAATACTGTTGTCCGCCGACGATCCACTTTCTGATGAGGATTCTACAGATTTTGACGTAGTTCCTTCAGATGAAGCCTGGCTATCCAACGTGGTTGCATCGATATTTTCAGCGGTAGAGCTGGATGAAGCATCAGAAGTTGAAGCTATGTCATCAGATGCTGGAGTGGCAGACACTTCAGAGGTAATTACTTGGTGCACGGCATCAATATCATGGACAGGAGCAGCTGTGGTCTCCGGCTCGTCGGCTGCCTCTTCAGCAACAGGAGATGAAGTAAACGAAGGCTCTGTTCCCTTTTCAGTAGCAGATTCAGATACAGGGTGCTCAGGGACACTGGTAACCTTTTCGATTTCGTCATTTATTGACTCCGAGGAAGCAGGCATCTTTGTCGTATCTCCTAGTGAACCGTCAGAAACAACGGGTTGTTGTGTAACTTCCTGAGCAGGTTCATCCGCTATAGCTGGCTGCCTTGTCGTTTCTTGTGGGAGATCATCTGGCACGACTGGTTGTGATGAAGTTGCTTTCGAAGAGTCGTCTAAGACATCAGGTTGTCCTGTCGTTTCTTGAACACTGTTGTCTGCCATAATTGGTTGCCTTGTGGTTTCCAGTGCTGGCTCCTCCGATTCAATTGGTGTCCTGGTAGTTTCTTGAGCATGTTCTGCTGGAACGACGGGCTGCCTTGTGGTATCACGGATGGACTCAACTGGGGTCAGCGGCTGGCTAGTGGATTCCTGGATTGCATCTTCAGGTTCAACAGGTAGCCGAGTGGTCTCCTTAACAGTTTCTGGTGCTGCGGTAGTCGCTTCAACGTTTGTCTCGTGAGATGGTACCTTTTCTGAAATACTAGCAACTGTTGGTAGCACTTCCTCATCAACTTTATCGCTTGCAGCTACAGGAACAGGAGTTGAAACAACAGATTGAGTTGATTCATTTTCAGGGTGAGTATGCTCAATAATGTTCTCATTGTCATCAGCATGAACGTTTTCTGGGAGTAAATCTGCATCGGTAGACGCAGCTGAGCTCGTTACGACACCGCTTTCTGTTGTGCTAGTAACGTTTTCCTTTGTGTGTTGCATAACAGGGATAATTTGGTTCTCTCTGTCTTGTTCAGGAAATATAACATGGTGATCTCCTTCGGAACTGATATTGAATCCAGAATTTCCCATTTCAGCAGCGCTATTATCTGGAATGACGGCAGACACTGTGGTGGCAACAACTTGTTCGACTCCTTCAGTGACTTGTGGCATTGAGACCGACACTGGAGATTCAGATCCAACTGTTGTTTCTGATGTTGCTTTTTCCGGTGAGGTGGAAGCTGGCAAGGATGTGGTAGCTTCATCATGCACTTCCTCGGGTCCATTCGTTGATTTATCAACAATTTCTTCCTTAGCAGGAGTGGAGGTCTGTGGTAAGGCCACATCTTCATTCTGAGCATCGCCATTTTGTGCGGTAGTAGCTTCGACTATTTCCTTGTCATCGTCAACAGGCACAGATTCAGTCGGTACGACAGGAGCTACATCGACGGGCACAACCGAGGGAGCAGTTGTAGCTTTAACGTCATCTGAAACAACTGGCTCATCGCCAGCCGGCCCATTTTCTACGTTTTGTGGAGCTTGTGCTGAAGCATCAGTCGTTCCAGTTCCTTCAGTGGCATTGACATCATCATGATGTTCCGACTGTTCGTCACCTTGTGTCGTTGCTTCAAATTGTGTATCAGAGTTACCCGAAGACGGAACAGTAGTTTGACGTTCGGTCACAACACTTGAAGCTTCTGGTGAAGCTGTAGAAAACAAATTTTCTGGTTCCAGCGATTTTACTGTAGTTTCGGCAATTTGACTTGTCGTGGCTTCGACTTCCACGGTGTCAGATACTCCAGGATTGTCAGAGCTAGCGCTTGAGGGATAATTTACAGTTGTCTCCTTGATCTCCTCTGGTGCTTTGCTGGAGCTGACATCAGGGAAGGTAGTAGCCGTAGTAGCCTCAATGTCTACGTTAGACACAGTCACAGCTTGTTCCTTTTCTTCAGCTAGGCACCGGAGAGGATGGGCTTTCTGGAGCTGATTCAGTCACATCGTCGCTATGAATACCCTCGTCGTCAACAGGTGCACCTGAGTTTTCCTGTTCAGAACTAATCGAACCTGATGGGACAAAAGCTGGCGTAGTAATTTCTTGCTCTGATACAGACGGCACAGTCGTTTCCGTCACCTTATCAAATTGAGATGCTGCAGAAGCAGTTGATGAAGTCAAGGCAGCAGGGACAATCACAGTAGTTTCAGCTACGTTGTCATCATGATGTTCAGCATGCGTGGTCTGCTCTTCCGTAGGTGCGAAGGTTGATGAAGATACAACTGATTCTGAAGGTTTCGGGGCATCTTCAGCCACAGCATTTTGCGGGTTGACAGTAGTCAGATCCGACTCGACAACACTGCCCGGTGCATTTTCACTCACGTCATTTTGGCCTGATGAATGTTCTGTTGTTGCAAGTGTGTCGTCTTTTTTCGTATCTTCATTAGTCTCAGCGGGAGTTGGGGAAGAAGCCTTTTCGGTGGTAGATGACGATGACGAAATGAGGTTCTCTGCAGGGGGAGCAGTAGGCGCATCTTCAGGTGTCTGCACCTCAACGACCACAGGCGGTGAAGTTATTCCCTCATCTTGATTAACTGTAGGAGCTGATTCTGGCTTGTCAGTCGGAGTTCCGTCATTCAGACTTGAATCTGAAGCGGCAGCAACGGGTCCCGCTGTTGTCGCTTCCACGTTCTCGGTTTCCGAAATGGGGAATGCATTTGTTGAAGATTCGACCGGAGGATACGCTGAGCTAATTGCAGGCGAGGTAGATTGCGCTGACAATTTGTCTTCAGTCTCCTTGTCTGCAACTGTCGTTGCTTCAATCTCATCTATTTTGTCATCACTTACGATTCCTTCGGTGACACCTTTCTCTAAATCATTTTCGGTTGAAGAGATAGCGCTACTGGCTGAGGTAGATACTTTTGAATCAGTTGTGGCTTCAATTTCAATTGCAGGTGCAACAGTTTCCGGCAACGGAGCATCATCAGTTCCAGGTTTCGCAGAACTTGTCTGTTGTACACTTTCAGCTGGCATGGTGGTCAACTCCGCCTCGACAGTTTCATCATGCGATGGGGCATCTTCCTCTGCACTGGGCAAAGCCACGCTGGGTAGCGTAGTCTGTCCTTCATCCGTAGCTGGTACTTCTGTGAAAAAACGTTGCTATCATAAGTTTTTGCAGTTGCTAAGCAATGAATTAACTATAACTTTTCGCAAGTTTATCTTTAAAATTGCCTACTTTAGCCTAAAGTAACTGGCAAAACATGAATCTAAGGTGACGAAAGAAGAAGCTCTAAATTTTGCAAGTGGCTGCGAATGATTTTTGCAAGGTCGTTTTCAAAGCAAGCATGGTAGGTGAACACGTAATAGAAGGGAAACAATGACCGATTCCGCATGGTAAGCATCCTTACTCTTAACCTTAAAAAAATTTTTAACATGCAGAAAGTAAGAAGGCGTTACATCCTGTGTTAATGTACACAAGGCTTGTTCTAGAATCTACGTTACGAGGTACCTTAAAGTTTCATGCTGTACAATTCACTTTTGTACGTCCTTTCCTCTCTATTTGTTATTTCACAGACTTTCTAAGTATGTGTAAAACCAAGTAAAACCAAATACCTACCAGACTGATTGTGCTAATTAAAAGCTTGGTCTTTCCAGACATACATTTAAGTTTATAACGGAAATCAGCTACTGATGAGTTGCATAATGTAACTCCTCGCATTGTTGTACTGTGGCCAAGTACTTGAACGAAAGTTATTGGCATTTGATTGAATTATTTAGAATGATTCAGCCTTTGCTACGTCACCGGTATCTCTAAAACTGGGCGTTCCACTTTTTTCGTTTATGATCATTTGAGGAATTTAAAAACCTAGCGATGAAAAATTAACAGAGATTTTAGTCCTTTTTTTAATGTTCCTGCATTTAATCAAAATCCGGTGACCACAAAGCTTTGAGCTTGAGACATTTCGTACTGTATCATGGAAGTACTTCAAAGGTAAATAGTTTAAAAAATTCGTTGTTGTTTTTTCAATGCTTGACTCGCAGCATGACTACAAACGAATTGTAAGCTTAAGCATTGCAACCCTTTTAAACGTCGGTAATTTGTGTAAGAAGGGCTTGCGATGCTTTAAATGTATTTCACTACATAATGTGAGCAAAGAGCAAACGAAATGTGAAGGAAATTAAATAGTTACTATCTAACGGACTTTACAAGCTTCGTAGACAGACACAGACAAGAGGCAGATAGCTGAAAAGTATTACAGAATAAATATTCTGTCAATGACATTGAATTACCATTCGCATTATACTTTCTATCTTGTCTCATGGAACCATCTGAAAACGAAAGGAGAAGCAACAACGAAAATTAAGTGTTGAAATATTAACATTCAGTTAAAGAGGTACGAGGAGAGAAGGCTAGTGCGTTATTTTTACACAGATGAAAATATGTGTCGCACCAACTCCTAATATTTGCATGCGGAATTTTGTAAAAATACAGCAAATAAATGGTACATTGCGTTGATTGAACTGGCCGATGCTATGATATATATACGCTAAAACTCGAAGTCCCTACCTAGTCAACACTATGTTTGTTAATTTATAGGTTGCTGAAGAAGAATGATATTTCAGAGGAAAGCATGATCGAAGAAGAAAAATAAACGTCATTATTTTGTCAACGGTAAAAATTGGCTTACGGCAAGCATATTTCTCAGGGCAGCAGAGACCCTCCCTGGGTGGCACGGCTGAGCAATTGCCTCCTTCATTTTCCAATGGACTTCCACAATCTTGCACGGCACAAACGACCTGTAGAATCATATAATCCAAGCCATGTAAATCAACTCCGTACAGCGAAAGGCACGTTATTCAATTTATCCGTGCACGTCAAACTAGTTCGAAAAGAACAGCCAAAATAGTGTCATAAGGCAATGTCGGTTTCGTCATCAGGCTTACCTCTCCCATCAAGCAGTAGCAGTGATTGCAGGGATCATTTGCAGGGCTAGGGATTTGAGACCCGTCAGCATAGTATTCACCATCTCGGTAACAACCGCCGGGCATTGGCGTCGACGAAGGTCCACCGATCATATTACTAATAGTGGTGCTGATCAAGTTCCCGATAGAACCCATAGTAGTAGTTTCAATTTCCAAAGGACCATCACAATGATATCTGACTGGGCAGCACACGCCAGGTTCAAACACAGGCTTGCATCCTTCCACGTGCAGAATACATTCTTGCATTACGCAAGCCGTTCTGTTTCGGATGCAGTAGCACAGTTCACAAGGTTTGCTCGGGTCCGAGGCGACCTGTGCACCGTCAGGGTAGAATTTTCCATCTAATTCGCATCCGTGGTCGTAATGGGCAAGCTCAGTGGTGCTAGAGGGGACGGTGGCAAGTGTAGTCGTCGAAGTAGTCGTCAAGACTTGCGGTAGCAGAGGCACTGGAACTGTAAATCGCAAAATGTTCAATGAAGACAAAGAATGCAAAAATTCATTCATCAACTGACTTGGCAGTTCAAAGCGTAATTACGCTCTTTCGACCACAATACCCATGCTGAGAAGCTTATGTGTACACTGTTAGCGAGCCCACTTGCTAAAGAGGCAGTTTCATCAATTAAAGCCGTTTTTCAGCTAAAGCGCATGCCGAAGCCGCTTCATTTGTACTTACACGCCCTGCACTGCGAGAGCTTCTTAAAGGTGACGATGCAATTTAATTCTACAGAGCAATGGCTTTCGCCGTGACTAGTCACGCTGTACGGGATGTGACACATCATTAGAAAATGATGTGAGGAGATATATGCGAGAATCAACGGATTCATATAACTGGAATCACTGATCAATGCAGAACAGTTGAATGCTCTTTGAATTTTTACATTTCTTAAGCCAAGAACGACGGCAGGAACCGGGCTTGAATATCCTAACATGTATGTTCCTACCGAAATTACGGGGCTGATGAGAGAGTGAACTGAATTTCATAAAAAGGAAATTTCGTGGAGAGTGTTTAGCCTCGTTTAGCTCTACATAGGATAAAATCTTCAGTCAGTATGGTGCGAAGGAAGGACGGGGACTTTGCATCGAACCGAGGATTGCGGCTCCCACATGTAAATACAGCTGACTTCCTTTTTCATCGTTTGGATAACAATGCGCTGTAGAAGCTTCACGACCGTTCCTGAATCGAATTTCAGCTTCTCGGAAGTCGATCTATTGGCAACTGCTACCTTGTTGTCAGTCAGAAAGGGATTGAACAACAGAGAAAGATTACACTAATTGCACAATGTAGGGTACTGTGAATCCGAATCTCAACCGTTATGATTTGTGAAAAGTTCCGTGACTCGGACATCAATGTAGAATAATGTTGGGCATCTTTTCAATGTCAGTCATTACATAATGTAATATCCATCTGAGTTGCAGTTCCGTCAATCAAAGTGTCAAGGTGCGTTCACCATGCTATTATGAACAAGTGAGTGGGTAGCGCTCGAAACACTTCCTAAACTTTGTTGCAAAATGCACGTAATGACCATATTATGCGGGTATCACGAGCCATTTGCGTGCGGCCTGGCGATGCACGTATTAGTTATTCCAGTGGTGGGATGATGCATAGAACTGTGGGTATGTTCAAGCTGGATTCTCGTCTGGCAGATGCATTTCCGCCCCTAATAACTGTCAAGACAGTTCAATTTCACTGTCAGGCTCAGCAGCCCCAGGTAATTGTTTTGTAGGGAGAAATGAAGGAGCATGTTGAGGATTTTAACCATCAGGTAGATAATATTGACATAATTAAAAAACTTTACCCTCTGGACAAGTTATGACTGGGCAACATTGATCCGGTTTCTTTTCAATGGTACAGTCTTGGCCTATTGGTTTGGTGAAGGGGCAGACCCTGAGGTAACACATGAGCATTGAATTGTGACAGGTACAATTTAAACAGGGCTCATTCGTCATAATCCGAGTTCCTTCTTCATAATGATTGAACATGTAGTAACATCCACCTGCAGAAAAACAAGAAATTTTAAAAGTCATTTCAGAGACAGTCATTTGCTTTAGCCTCTTCTTACTGTGGCAAATAACTCTTCACCCGCGACTAAGACTCACCAATGCGAGGTCAGGAGTCAGTATTGTATGGGCAAAAACAGTTTGGGGAAATATAAATTACCAGATATAACATTTCCCCAATGTACTTATTTGCTGTGCAAAAAGACATTTGTGCAAAACCGGTCTGATGGCCCACTAGGATGTTACAGCTATGCAAGTTATCTTTATTAAATCCTGACTGAGTTTAAAAAGCGTTATCCTTTCGAGGAAGCAGGGAAAGGAACGACGTCTCACGTTCAGACCGATTACCGAACATAAACCGTAAACACTTATTTTGTAGCCAGCCACTAACCAATCATTCCAAGCTCCGTTATTCCTCGTCATTTTTATGCACGGCATAAAATCCTCAGGCTCCGCTCTCCTTGACACCCAGACGAGCGCTGTCAATCCTTTCGAAGCAATTCTCGATCGATTGTTCCTTCCCGAGGAATCGAGAGCGTGTTACCACCACATGTCTTATTTCACCTTCCGCAATCACACGGTAATTTGTATCATTATCTATCTGCTACAATTTGCATTTCTGGATAATCATCCTCAAACCCGAATCTCTCCACAACCAGCATTTCATCTTGATACACGCCATAGGATTCACCTTACCGCGACTGTCTGAGAGGAAGACGCAGAATGCAAGAGTTTGTGAAACCTTATGGTTACGAAACAAATCCATTTTCAACCACTGACCGGCATGTAATTGCTTCGTGGACCAGCGCAACTGCATACGCCGCACTTACGTGCTTCGATCCTCGTATCCCATGAAAGTTTCCCCGATCTCAGAGCTTTCCTTTCGGGGTACCTTAAAACGGTTCATTTTGTGACCCTACCACAATTCATTTCCTGGTCAATGACAGGAGCAAATTCCTTCAAGACGGTGCGCAGGTCAGAGGGTCATGGTCCTGTGCAATTATTCCTTTCACGCACAGACCATGCTAAAACGCTTGCATCTTCTTAATTTACTATC
>VRMD01000895.1:0-20639 GCA_009872375.1 Sminthurides bifidus | reverse complement strand
GCTTCAGACCTGGAAACTTTTGATACGAAGATGCGAGCGGTATTTACGAGAAATGTTGCCGAATTTCCATTTCGGTTCCTCCAGCTGGCTGAAAATGGGCAGACGGAGAGTCTGAGCAGTTTTTGAATTGGTGAAAAAATAACTATAAAAAATCACATTAGTCTAAAGTGTACTGCTTCATGTAGAATAAAGTGAGCTCCTGCTATGCTTCACCCCTGGATCTGAGGTTTTGCGGCGTATCGTGTTCGACATAACCCTTTCGTGATGTAACTAAATACACGACCGAAAAGAGGGGAGAATGAGATGCTATGAGGAACGGTGGATATTTTCCCTCCGAAACACCAAACGTCTTGACAGAGGAGCAAGTAATGTAAAAACGATGGCAAGTATCAAATTGAAGCAGTGAAAGCTCCGTCAGCAACAACGATCGACGTAGATTGAATTTAGATGGACTTAAGTAGGTGTTGTGGAGCTTTACACCGCGTATTTGTTTGAGCAAAGAAGCGGTCAAGTTTAACAAGAAACATAAACTGTCTTTCAGCAGGGTGGACTTGAATTCAAGTCCATTTCAAAAAATGAATTTTAGTTATGTCAAATGCCAGAATTGGATATGAGACTTGATGTTTGAACCTGCCAGAGCTGTTGGCACGAGGCTATTCTCTCTGCTCTGTGACTGTAGTCAGTGTCAGTATATGCGAAAAACTCATTAAGAATCTATATGGGTGACCATGTGCTAGTGTGGGCACCGCGTAATTGTTATAAAGTCGACTTGAATTCCAAGGCAAAGCGAGTAGGTTAGAAAGAGGAAATGCGTATCGTTATTACATGTGTATGTCAATAAAGGGTGTTGGTGGTTTCACGCCCATCTCAAAAGTGACAGCTGTGCATTCGCTTCGTTTCTATTTTCTTCGGGGTGCTAATGCCCATGATCGAATACATTTTGGCGCTGTAGCAGCAAGTAAGGGCAACTGTCTTAGACAAGAATTTCACTAAATTAAAAAGGCTCCAAGTAAGTGCACATACCATGGCCATGGTGTCGTCGGAAGGTTAGTTGTGTCTCGTACTTATGGTGAAAGCTGAGTAGGTGCAGTAACTAGGGGTGTGTTTAAAAAGGCTCCAAGTAAGTGCACATACCATGGCCATGGTGTCGTCGGAAGGTTAGTTGTGTCTCGTACTTATGGTGAAAGCTGAGTAGGTGCAGTAACTAGGGGTGTACTCACCTTTGGGACGCGAACCATTAGCTGATTAGCTGAACCAGTTAAAATAAAGGTAAAAACTCCCGGGAGTTTTTGTTACTCTCTGGTTGGGGAGCCTTGCTCCATCCTTCCGTCCTGTCAATTACCGAGGTTAATTGCTAATGACAGAATTGTTTTAATTATTGCAGGAAATCGCCGCCATACTCATCAGCTTTGCGAGACATCCAGAATGGCTTTCCAAGGAAGTGAAAATCCGGTGAGTGTATTTTTAAACTTGAGTTTGAGACTCTCCCGTATTCGGAGCCACGGTCGAATGGTCTGGGCTGGCATGCAGTTCCGAACAAATTTTGTTACACATGGTTAATGCTCCAAGTTTTAGATTATAGGAATTTGAAAAAGCATTGTCACATCTGCAGTTTCCGTTGGATTAGCTGAATTAATACTTATCTCTTGACTTTTTACAGGCCGAAGAGCGGATCTATGCTACTGTACAGCCGGAAGAAGGTGCGCTACCGTCGGGACGGATATTGTTGGAAGAAACGGAAAGATGGAAAGACGACGCGGGAAGATCACATGAAGCTGAAAGTTCAAGGGACCGAGGTAAATGATTTTTGAATGGCTGAAGCTGTGTATATCATGTACTTTCTCCAAGTTATCCCGATGCTTTGGAGCAGTGTACTTGAGATTTGCACCCGCAACAGTTAGTCAGACATTTCATGAAAGGGTATTTATTACATGAACACGAACCTAAGAAATCTGGTGTACTCCGAGCAAGAGAGGTTAAAGTATGTGACTGAAGCAAAACATTTTTATTGTACGTGAAAGAAAAGTAATTGAACCGAGTGAGCTCAATCTTATTATTCAGCTCTAAGTGAAGCTGAAAGTTCAAGGGACCGAGGTAAATGATTTTTGAATGGCTGAAGCTGTGTATATCATGTACTTTCTCCAAGTTATCCCGATGCTTTGGAGCAGTTTACTTGAGATTTGCAACCGCAATAGTTAGTCAGACATTTCATGAAAGGGTATTTATTACACGAACACGAACCTAAGGAATCTGGTGTACCCCGCGCAAGAGAGGTTAAAGTATGTGACTGAAGCAAAACATTTTTATTGTACGTGAAAGAAAAGTAATTGAACCGAGTGAGCTCAATCTTATTATTCAGCTCTAAGTACGTGTTTTAGTTGTACAGCTTGATTCCCAATGAGGATGAAGAGATGGACATGCACAATTGTAGTTTTGGTAAAATCTCTGAGAGCTGCGTGACTCCAGGATTGCAAATTTGCTACACGTGATGTACATGTGCTGTCCTATATGCATACAATAACAAGTGGGAACCCAATAAGGAATGAGACTGTGCTGTAAAGAGTTACGTGGCCGTAGTTTTTGGCAAAGTCACAATGAGGGTGGAATTCGAAAACGTTTTCACAAGGGAAAGAAATCCGTACCGCGAGTAAACATTGGCTTTGGTAGACGAGTTCGTATGTTCGTTTCGGGATTGAATGATTAACGCTGATTGATATGTAAGACGCATACATATGTACATTGATTCGGTGGCATAAACTATAGGCTTCTCTTCTTATTGCAGTGTATATACGGGTGCTACGTTCACTCTGCTATTTTACCAACTTTCCACCGTCGATGCTACTGGTTGTTGCAGGTAAGTTTGACACAGATTCAGATATGTTTTCATTCATTCACATCTATGCCCAAGCCAGCCTGTTGGCTTTTACCACGTGTGCATGTACCTTCCGGAGTTGTCATGATTATAGCTCAACAAAGGTTCGATTAAACGGTAGGATCAAGAACTGTTGGGGTTGTGATAAATGGAGGGAGCATGGCTTCGGTGAGCATTGATTAGCAGACGGAAATTACTAATGATGAAAGGAAGAATGGCGTCTGACGCTGTGTCTGTTAACAAGGAATTAAAAGTGCAAGGAGTGCATTAACTTAATTAGTTGTACTTATATTCTAGGGTAACGAACTTGTTTGCTGGATTTTCTCATGCATTGATCTTGACTCGTTTAATCTAGAATAGAACCATGGTTATGGTCAATTTGGCCTGGTGTCTCCAGCCGTCTTCCATTCCAAGTCAAACGTTGCTCTGTGACTCGTTAAAGAGTTAGAAATGAGAAATTGATTTAGCATGAAATTCCAACGTGTGACTTAAAGGAGCTTATAGTGGCATGGAGTAGATCTCGAATCGAAATTGAAATTTAAAATAGTATTCCTTGTTAAAGAAACTGCGAGACCCAGCAGCAGAGCTGCTGGTCCGAAGTTGCGGTTTCCTTGTGGTATTTACAGCTGAGTATCGGCAGTCGATTTTGTGTACACTGAGAGAAGCTGGAATGCAGGAAGGAGTTGTTTGGTTCGTTGGTCTGCTTGACCTTTGTAAGTCGGCATGGCTTGTTGGCCTTGTCTTAGTAGAAAGTTAGTCTTTGAGATGGCCACATATCTGAAGTGATGGGAGGAGAAAATTGGCTGAAGGCCGTTATGGGGTAAATTTGTTTGGATTTTCAAGCTGCGATCAGATCTGAGGGTTGTGCGAAAGATGGGAGAAAGTAGACAAAATGTGGGAACCTTGTCTTCACGAAATGGTGGCGGGAGGGGTGAGTGAGTGGTCGTGAAGCCAATTGATGATCGTGACTGAGTTGTTTATGAGGTGAGCTTGGACGGGGTATTTTTGGCCCCGGACCACGAAGAAAGTTGGACGAAACATGCAAGTATATGAGGGCGTTTGCCATATAGGGAGTCAAGTGAGCTTCCACTCTCCTACACCATGATCGCACTGTACTTGTATTGGACTAGTCCAACGTAGGGAAAGATGCTGGAGCAAGTCAAAGGAACTGGCAGACAGTGGGAATTGGAGGCTGAAATTCCAGTGAATCCGTATAGCTTCTGGTAGCGGAAGGAAAGGAAAGTTGTCAATTATTCCTGTTCCACAAGGACAAAGTGGAATTGCTTTACTTGAATTCCTAGACGGGTAACTGAGGAACTCGAAGAGGACTCAACCTTTGAAGATACACCCCCCTCCCGCCGTCGAATATCTGAGGGACTTGTGTCCGTTCTTGCTACGTGATCTTGAAAGATGAGCGTCCAGAGACAGTGGACTAAAAGTAAAGAAACGCAAGCAACACCGGGCTTTGGTGACATTCGTGTGAATTCTTGTGTAATTTAATTAGGATCCGATGGGGGGCTATTGATTTCCACTTCCTGGTGTTGCACACGCATAAAGGCTTGGCCCATAAGCTTAGGCTTGCTGTGCCTGTGGCCACTCTTACGGAGATTGGCGGACGGAATGCAATTAAACTTTTGTGCTGGAACAATACAGAGAATCAGTCTCCTGGCGTAAAGTCAGGAATTCAGCATGTGAATGAAAAAACGGTTTAGCTATGCAATGGTCACTCCGGTTTGAGGTGATTTGTACATTTCAACAAATGCTCTCAGGTGGGCAGATAATAACGAATGCCTCCAGAGCCAGTCTAACGAAACATTGCGTCTCGTACTTACACTCTGTGGCAAATTGGATTCTCCTCATGTGATTTGACTGACGAGACGGAAGTCATTGAAATCGTATTTACCTAGCCTATCAGCCTTTTCAAATATTGCTGACCGGACCGGAAAAAGAGCTGCAGTCAAGTTTGAGATGGCGAAAACAGAAAGAGTTGAATGCAAAAGTGCAATCTTTTCCATTGGCACCAAGAAATTTCGAACCGTGCATGTTTGTCATGACAATTCAAGCCGAATTTCACGAACATGGATTGGATTCAAATTTACATCGCAATGCATACTGTACAGAAAAGTATAACATGCATACACATTTAAGCTTGTTTGGATTTGTGATCCCATGGCAATTGTGTCGTTGTACCGGGCTTGAGCCATTTGTCGGTCTGCGAAGGTTTTAGTCCAATTTAGGCCGCCATCTTTTAAAATGTGCAAAAATAAATTGTCTGCATGCAAAAATCAGATCCCTCTGTCCAGAAAAATATTTGAATGATCCGCATATCGTGTTAGAAAACCTTAAACTAGCGGATTACGATGTCGGCCTGTGAAACTGAATGCATCTTCATCTAATCTGAGTACTGAGAAACCCAAGTCCTCTCACGGCCGCCAAGAAAGACGGACTAGCCACGGAAGAAAGATTCTGGAACAAGATTTACAGCCCATAAAAATCAGAAAATCCTAAGTAAAATTGATAGCTTGGAGAAGGATGTACGTGAGGGAGGATACTGTTTCCACGATGTAGTGTAGGCTTGCTGATTTGCATTTGATCGTCTGAAGAATTCCTAATGGCCACTAGGCCATGTTCCGTTGTCATGCTGACACAATGGGGTGGCAACAATCCTCTCAGATTCGGTTTTCTCTGCATCGTAGTACGTACAATCGGTATTGCTGATTCCACCCAGTGAATTGTACAAGGCAAAGGCTCAATCTAATATGATAGTGAAAATATTTCATGGCTAGCAAGGTTTGTGACAAGTCCAGCAGACTGAAGGCCACGACGGAGTCGGATGACGCGTGTTATGAGAGGATTGGTGTAAAACTTGTAGCTCGTCCTGTTCTTTAAACTTGCACATTACTGCTTTGAATGGATTTAGTCAACTCGCGTATAAATAATTGAAGAAGCCAGGAGAATGAATTTAGACTACTAATGGACTGGTTGAATAATTAAAATACTTGGAATTTCTACTCTCAGCTAGCTCTCTGCCAGCTCCAGTACCATCCCAGAGGACAAGGTTGTATTTGTTCCTGCCGCTCATCTTCCCAACACTCTGCACTTTACAGCTCCCTTTCGTATCCCATGGCTGATGGCATTCGGCTGGCGGCCGTCACTCGGCCTGTACACAGTAAGCAAAATAGCACGGCAGGGGATGACGGAATCACGTAGTACCGTCCTGCGGTCACGGCTTGGTGAATACAGGAGCATAATTTTATCGGAAGTTTTTCAAAGTGAAAACAAACTTCATCTAGAATTTAAGAGCGGTTCCTGAATTCGTACCATGGGTGAAAAACACTTGCGACTTGAAAAATGTATCCCGTGTATTTAAAAAGAACCGATTTGAGTGAATACTCTTCTTCGTTTTTTGCCACGCTTATCCTTGTGGCAAAAGTACTTTTCGGAATTCGGAAGAGCAACGGAAAAGTCCTGTGGGGAGGTTGGGGAGGGGGCTTTGAGGCTTAAAAATATCACGGTATCCTTCGAGTTTAAAACATTGGACGGGACTGTACAATAGCTAAATGTCAAGGCCTTACGGTTTGGTTCCGAGCCATTTATTTGGCAAGCGGCGGAGCGAATTGCGGAAAGATTTATGGAGTATCTAAGAACTCATAAGTGGAATCAGAAGTGACAGAATTTAAAACATATGCAATATTTCCGGCTGGTCATCATGAGATTGGACGGGATCGGAACCATGTGTTCGTTCCTCATGATCTGGGAATAAATTCCGGGGATTATGTGCAGGGGAAATCGTAAAGCTATCATATTATTGATTTCAAGCCTCTCCTCTACCACGGTCCGCTCCTAGCCCTAGAACTGCTATCCAGAGCAATAAATTTACGAGGATCTACACAGCTTCCAGACTTTGTAGCCGGGCCTTTTGCCGACGTGTAGTAACGGTGAAAGAAGAGACCGGTATCCCATCAGTGGGACTTGCTCAGCTTAACTGAAGATAGCCAGATGAGATCTTTTCCTCCCGCTTCCTTACCGTAGATGTGGTGCTCTCTTACTCTTGAATCTCTTCTTGATATCCGGCTCGGTGGAAATGGAGGAATGAAAAAGTGGCCGAATGCTGGGCAACCCTCGTGCTTGCCTTTGCAATCCGTCCAGACATAGATCTATCTGGTCTTGCCAATGCCCAATGCCATAAATCTCTCTGGTCTTAAAGACTACCTCAATTTATGTGGAGTTTTCTGCTCGGTAGCCTACCTTTTTTCAGATCATAAACACATTCATATCCGAATGCACATGCTGGTTAATTCTCGATGCCGACCCGCTTTCCCATTCATCTTTGCGTAATTACGCTGAAAGACAGGAGACCTATGTTTGCAACCTCTGTCTTGGATTCTGCAACGGTGGAAAACTTCAAGGGTCCTATGCAAAGTCTAGTGCAAGGAGCTAAACCACTGTATGCAAGTTCAAAATCGATGGATTCAAAACCAAGAGTTTTAAGGACATTATCCAAGCCTTCAAGATAAACAACAATTTGCTTGAATTGGAGAAAGTGCGAGACAAGAAGAAAGGC
This sequence comes from Sminthurides bifidus, assembly GCA_009872375.1. Classification (NCBI taxonomy): domain Eukaryota; kingdom Metazoa; phylum Arthropoda; class Collembola; order Symphypleona; family Sminthurididae; genus Sminthurides; species Sminthurides bifidus. Next base: position 13,203 of record VRMD01000895.1, on the reverse strand, counting down.
CGGGGATAATATTGAAATGAAAGTTTTGGCTGGGAGCACGCGGTGGCTGCCGACATGCATTCAGTTGGTTGAGGAAAACGTGTGAAAAAATTAACGAGTGAAGCATGTTCTGCTCCATACGGCTTTGATTTTTTCAAGCCTTAATGGAAAGTGCCTGGACGGCGTCGTGCACTTTTGGCTACAGATTCTCTTGATACAAGACAGTATTATTGTTGGATGCATTTCCAAGTTTTCCAAGTTGGTAGTACTATGATGCTGAGGCGAAGGAAGTTGGAGGGAGGTAGGCGGTTGTCGAGTGAGATTGGTGGTGGAATGGAGTGAAATATGCGAGTCTTTAGAAATTGGAGCCACACGTTGTTTGGAGTAAATGGACCATGATTGAATGGCTCCATCATCCTATTGGTTTTTCACTTTATTAGCTTGCAAAGCTTGGATACAGCACCGACAGCGGAGGTTCCACACATGGGATCGTGTACATATAGACAGAAGATATAAACGGCAGCTGCCTGGGCTCTTTCTTCAAAAGGGGAAGCTCACAATAAAGCTCCGGGTTATAACAACGAGTCCCAAGGACCTCGCAAGGACGCTGGAAAATGTACTACTTTCTCTCTCTCTCTTCCTGCTTTCCCCAGAAGTCTCCCTCCCGCTCTTTTCATTCAAACAATTCATTACTTTTCCTCTCCTTCTGTTATACTTTACTCACTTCCTTTCTGTCCCGTCTTCTTCTCCTTCTTACCCTCCTTTCATCCTTTGAATAGCTTGCATAACATGTGCGTACTCCAACCTCGTAGTGCACTAACTTAAGCACAAGATTGTATATCCTAACGACACATCCAGAGATGACGAGATCCCGCTCTTGATTTTTTGCATAAACTCTTTGTGGAATTTAACAACTCCTTTATGCTATAACCAGGTCACGTATTCAGGTATACGAGACTGATTTGCGTCACGTGCTTTGTCATCCGATTATTATCTTGCATTTGTGCACAACCTTGCAGCAACCTTCTCCGCCTCTCGCGTCTGTTGTGGAGACTGCTTATGCAAATGATTTCCTTCCTTGTTCGGGACAAACGGCGATGGTACATGCACAAGAGTATTGGCTTGCAAGCATTAAAGCCTGGCAATATGAATGAACAAAAGAATGACCTTTACGGGTCGGATGGCTCACAGGTGATGTGGCCCCCAGTCGGGCTGATTATTGTTCAGTCCGTGGCGATGATAAAGGTGCAAACTGATGTTTTTGTTCCAGAATCCGGATATTGTTCTCGTCCATTATTTAAATGTGCCCTACCCGGATGACAATAAGTTGATTATCACGTCGAACGTGTCGATGTGGGGAGACAAGAAGGAATGGACCAAAGATGAATTGATCTCGCAGCTAAAACCAATGTGTAAGTTTGCTATTTCCCTCCCTGTTTTAATCCATAGTCATAAGTCTTGAAGCTTGTACTTTTAGCGGACTGTCTCCGGAAGCGGTGTCAGAACACGGTACAACGACTACCCTTCAATCTCAGTCTCCATCGAACAGCAAGGAGGCGAGATGAGCCCGAGAGGAGGTGCAAGCTGGCTGACTGACTGAGAGAGAAAAGAGACGGATTTGTGAATTGACATAGAGCTTGGGGACGCATCCGAGACTGATTATGTATACAAGCTTGGACGAAAGATAGATAGACGTTTGTTTCATTCCGTGAGAGAAGCTTTCAGCATTTTGTGAATACGAGAGCTGATTCGTGGACATGATCAAATATGGTTTCTGTGTCGGCTGGGCTTGTAGCGGTATCGGCGGTGAGCTGCTGGAATGCTGGTGGCTTTTGTTCCTATAATTAATGGGATGATTTGATTAGTGATCTCCATTATCTTGAATTACGGTTGCATGCGAGATAATCAATTTGAAGCTTTGGCTCTTTGTTACCACAAGCAACTCCTTGACGGCTTTGTTAACTGTCCGGAAGAGTTAAATCGTTCCCTTTTATCCCACAATTCAAAAGGAGGAAAGCTTTATTAATGTGAGTGTGTGAGTGTAGTAAAGTGTATAGCATACTACAGCTTTCCCTCATGCTCGCCACGAACACATGTATGCTTGCATGCTTTCACCACGAGTTTCAGTGCCAATCCGTGCGGCTGACTTCTTTCACCAAAGCCGTTAAGGGGGTTGTCATGTGGTTTTTGGATGCACTTCTATAAGCATTAAATCCTCTTGGTAGCGAGCCGACTAGCACAAAAAGTTGATACAATATTTTTCATCCAACCTATGTTCAGCTACAAATAGGCTACAGGATGGTATACGGAAGCAGCACTTGAACTCTCGTAGGCCCATGGCCGGCAACGTGCTCGTGCTCTTTTACTCGTAGTGAAACTAGCCTTTATTTCGTACACTTGACGAGTATTTTTTGAATGGCCTCAAAAGTTTTTGCAATTTGGAAACTTTTGAAAAATTCGGACGATTTTAAACCGTATTTAAAACCTGTTTGAACAGTTCAACTTTCTCTTTACCAAGTGTTACACAAAAGTGGAAAAATTTTGATAGACCCTTGTGAAAGTTTTGTTGAAACAGAGATTGTTTTCCCCTTTGTTTCGTCTTCCCATATGACTTAAAAAAAAAGAAATCCAGTTCATGAAGCGGATCTTTTCCACGAAAGAACAGGATGGACGAGTCGTAAAGGCTCCATGTTTTTCAACAAGTGCATATAGCTTTGTGAAACTGAGGAAATTCTCGCATCTTCCTCAGCTTTTGACGGCCTTGAGAGTTGCTTGGCTTGCGCTCTATGAGGGTTGAGAATAAGTTGAGGCACGGGTTCGAGCTGTAGTTGCAACACACTTGGTCCTACTGTGCAGTAACGCACTTGGAAAAGTACTTGAGAAGAGAGGATTGAAACTTTTCCTCATTAAGGAAACAAACTGATTCTAACATGCTGGTAAAAGGAGTCGCAGAACCCAAACAAGATGAGACACACACATACACACAGATGCTTTCTTTTTAGGAATACTTTTGTAAATTCTTTTACTTTTGTTCCTCATATAATAATGTAAAAGAACAGTGTTGTAAGTGCAGCCAACTACAGTATTATAGTGCGAGACAATCTTCTGACAAAAGAAGTGGGATAATATTCTCTTTTGGATGAAAAGATGTGTTACGACTTATTAAGGAATTTAGGAAAATGGAAAAGCGTTACGAAATTATCTCCAGAAAGGAAAGAACTCGAGATAAAAGAAATGGGTTGTTTTTAAACCTTTTTGAAATAGAAAGTGACGGTATAGTCCGAGGAGGAGGGATGAAGTTCAAAAGATCTGTGCTAATAATGTTCTATTTTAAGCACTTTCCGCTCTCCAACAGCTTCCGTGGTGGGTTAGACTGCAGCGGGATTTAAGCAGGAAATATTGAGTAATGTCCGGGATGAGCGAAATGCAACTAATTCAATTGTTTATGATAGAGGGCCCTCGATTTTGCACAACAGCCTAACCACGTAACTTTATAGCCTGTTATAACTAGTTGTACTTACACCCTGATTTCTTCACAACCTATTAACACATAAACTAACTGCTTGCATAACAATGGTATACGTAGTTGTACTTTAACATGAAATTACGTTTGTTGTGGTGTAGTTACTTAACTGTTTTGTACGTGAGACTACATGTTGTCATTCCCAGCTTTGCTGGAAGTCGATGTTGTTGTTGTCATGTGTTTGGTGTAGTGATACCCGGCGTGAAGCGCTGGAAGTCGATGTTGTAACTATCTGTTGTAGTTAGAGACACCCAGAAGATACTCTGGAAGTTGATGTCGTGGTGTTTTGGTGTTGTACTCACAATAATTTAAAATTCTCACCACTGGCAAAATTTGGTATTAATTTGATTTAACCATTAACTCATATGAGCCTCTATGACATACAGTCATATCCCCATCTACGGGCAGTTGATGTTGTGGCGAGTGTTGTAGTTAGTAATGCCCAGACACTCTGGAAGTAAATGTTGGGTGCGGTGTCGTGTTAGGTGTTCAGTGTCGTCTAAATGGCGTCGTAGGTTATGGATGTCGTGGAGTAGAAGTTAATTTTAACGTTAATTAATTAACGTTAATCGATTAACGATTTCAAAAATGAAAAGAGGGTTTTCAGCAGTTTTTAGCTGTCTTCAGGTAAGGTCGGAATTGGAATTGAAGATGCATATTTTTCTTTTATCGTTTCACTCACCTATTTAAGTAAATTCTCGCTACATTTGCAGCACTTTTTTGTGCTAATCATGAGGTGGATGAGGCCCCCCCTCCCCCTTTGCTGTCCTCGATTTTCCCATGTTAATTCCCATAAGAAAATCGAGTTTTGGTGACTCGGTGCAAAACCCTGGTAAATCTCCGAAACGAGTCAGAAGACAGGCGTAAAATTTTGCAGGAGAGAGTAGGTCCAGTAGACCTACAAACCTAGGTTACTCGTTTTCGAAAATCGGGTGTAACGGTTTCGACCGTGACTGTTAGAGTGAGGGGTAACGCAACATCAGTGCCTTAAGGCCTGTCGAGTCCTTCGAAGTCCCCTGTGATATTGTATAAGTATTAAGTATAGATAGATCGAATACCAAGTTTTGATATTGCCTTTGTACTGTTGAATCTCGTAATACTATCTTCTTTTACAAGACTGCGCTGTTAAGAAATGGCAGAGACGTGAAATACCCAGTGAGCCAGAGTACACAGAGGCTTGGAGCAGAATTGTTTGTATTTTGGTCTTAAGATAAGATACATGAACTGGAGCGAGTTTGTTGCCAAAAATGATTTTGCGAAAAGAATCTGATTTTTGGTAGTTCCTCCCGTGGATGGTTTCAAGCTCGTAAGCCTTGCTCCGTCAGAGATGTTATTCAAGGACAGTTTACATGTTAAGTTCAATTTGATGATTGTCGGTTGTATGAGGCTCTTTTGTGCGAGAGATTTGTATAGGTTTTATGCGAATGGTAGTACATAAGAAGGTATTATTGTGCTCGTATAAAGGATTGACAATGATTTTGCCTTTGACTCTTTCATGTCGTTTTATGGACGGGATGGATTGCCTTAACTGCTTTTGGATTGGATTGGTTTAATGTTGTGTAACTGAAACGGCTGGCTGTTTTCTTTTGGACCCGGATGAAACGTCCTCAACAGTTTTTAGCGAGGAAGAGCCTGATCTCAATAACGAGCTGGAAATATCGGTAAGTCCAGTCCACGACTCCTTCTCTCTTTCTCTTCTATTGCAAACCCATTTTGCTAGTTAAGCAAGAATAATTTACGTGCGTGCAATGTCTCGAACGGCCTTACAACTCAGCGGAGGCAGGTGCTTGAAAGGAGGACTGAGGCGGGTCCTTGGTTTGCAAAAGATCTTTGTCCTTTGCATACCAACAGTGGCTGGCTGTAGCGAAGCGAAAACACAGTGCACACAACCGAAACTCTCTCAGTCAGTATCACAGATACAATGGGAAGGAAACGGCGGGACGCTTTCAGTCGGACGGCGAAAGTTAAAATCAATGCCGATGCAATTATTTTGGCATTCTGCCTGCTCCATCCATGAAATCGAAAGCTTTTTTCTCCATGAGTATCGATTCACCAGATAACCTAACCAAGGGCTAGTCAGGCCAAGGAGGGGAAGATGAAAAGGCAGGAGGTAAACAAATGTCTTTCTGGGCTGTACAGTCCCTTCCTTCTTCCACTTCGGAGCTCTTTAGTACTATAGTGCTAGCTTTATCGCTCTGTTGGTGTGTGAAAGTTAGCAAAATAAAAAAACTTTCTGCATTATTAAGACTAGATGCCACTCACAGTTGGACTGATTTCTAACGAGATTTAAGGGCACACTCCAAAATACGGGGGTAACCCCTCCTCTCATTTTAGATACAGTACAGTACATTCATCCTTTTGAAAAAGGCTGGTATTGGTTTGCTTGGTGATTGACTAGCTTTAGTGATTGGGCTAGTCTTTGATGAACAATAGCAGTAAGTTCTGATATTTGTAGCGGCAATAGAAAATGTGAGGTGCATTTCATGCAGCTGTGTCATTTTTATGATAAAAATGTTCCTCGGTATCATGTCAAAGATGCACTGTAAAGGAGCCGAAGATGACTGGGACTGCTGTAGCTTTTAGGTTTTACCAGTGCTTTTTCTTGCTTTCGAAATTCCTGGTATGGAAAATTGACCAAGTTGCCGGTTGACTTCCCCTGTAACCCTTGATAACTTGCAAGATTTATTCAGGAGCGTATTGCAAAACGCCTTACCTAGGAGAAAATTCTGATCTTAAGATTGCGAAAAATTGCGATTGCACAACAGTTGAGAGACTCACACACTACATGTGAAGCTAGAGCAAGTGGGTTCGGAAGTGCAGGAGCAAATTACGTGGAACATAAATGGCAATCTGGAGGATCGAAAGTTATTATGTGTCTTAAATCCTTGCCTTGTGAAAATTCCACATTCCTGTGGAGGAACTCGTATGCTCTTTCTGAGGGTGCAATATCGACTGCGAGGAAAAAACAAGACGTGGAGGAGACCAAAAAGGAAAGCAACAAATGGTAGATATAAATGCAAGGAAACAATCTTACTCCAACCAAATATTTGACCTTAGGAATTTATTTCCTGTTTCATTATTTCTTCTTCTTCTTCGTCTTTTGGTTCTTGTGATGGTACGTGTGTGTGTAAGATGTTGTAGCCATCTTGGTCCTGCATTCCGTCTCCAGTTCTTTCAGTTTCACGATACACGCTGTATAGTTAGTTCCACTAGGTTCTGTGCACCGTGTAGCCGCCCAGTGGCAGCGGAGGAATTGGACTGTAAAAGTAGTAGGGGAGGAATTGAAGAAATCAAACGTGGAGCACGTATTTTTCTTATTTGAAATAATTACAAGCCAAAGGCATAAAACTCGGTTCTTTTATTCTGTTTCTCCTGCCTCCCTTTGCCCTCTTCCCAGCTCCGTCTTCCGACGTGGTTTTCTCTCAAGAAATGCAATGCAATTCACAAAATCGAACCTTGTGAAGACCAAAATATCGGAGCGGGGCCGGTAACGGTTTAACATTCGGAGAAGAGGGCTTGCTACCGACCTATTTTGCATTCTTTCCCTTGCATTGATTAGCTGGCGGATTAGAAGCTGAGAGCCTGAGATTGGAAGCTGGTGCGTGGCTAAAAATGGTAGCAGGCAGCTGGAAGAGCAATAACGGAATAGCAAGTTTTTCTCCGCGAGCAGGTTTTTCTTCTCCTTTTCCTGATCCTGAATTGAGTAGTGACATAAAAGGTTTAATTAGACTGGCAGAGGGATCTCTGTGAAGAATTACACACAGACTTCATTTTCATCCTGCGCTCTCTCAGAGGATTCCCATATTCACCCTCATCCGCCTTTCCTCTAAGCTATACAACATTGCGCGAACATGAGGGAAATTATGTAAACCAGGCGAGGAACACGACTAGGGTAGCAACCAAACATCAGAACAAGCATGGCACTGCTTGCAAATCCTCATTGGCACTTGAGTTTACTTTCCCTCTGAACAGGCTGAGATAAGAGTGCCGAGCCCTAATCGTCGAATTGTTGCTATGCAATTGTCTACTAATCGCTTTGAGAGAAATCATTGACTAGCTCAAGTCCAAGTTTTGTAAATGAGCAAAGTGCATTCAGCTATAGCGGCAAGTGCAAACCTGGAAGAAAAGTTCCAATGCTAAAAGGGCAAGTTATCCATAGGATTTAGAAACTACGGTGGGAAAAGCACGACTTTCATCGACTCTCCCCCTGAACTGAATGAGGGTTTGGTTTTCAACTCAGCTTTTCATTATAATTTTTATCGCCTTTTAAAACGTACTCGAGAGCACACTTGAATGGAAAATTTTTATTCTGATTCGCGTAAATGAGGTTCCACAGGAGCACTTGCTCTTTGCACTGAATGGATTGAGGCATAGTGCACACATAATATGAAAGAATTTTCCTCCACTAAATCTTCCCAGTGTTACAAACCGCCTTGTTTAAACAGCCTGATTTAATTTAGTGCCGGTGAAGTGCCCACGGTCTGTTGGCGTAAGGGCAAAGAGTTTCCGCTTAACACAGATTCACAAAGTGGCATGGAACCCAGACACTGATGGGGTTCGTGGATTGAACTGTACAGTGTCAAGTGGCAGTAGAAAGTCTACATGTTGTACGTGTTAGACTTGTATTAGCTCACAGGCTAAGAACTTGAATTAGGCTTGTACAACTGTGCCTTGAAGAGTCAAATGGTACGGTTTGTACAGATGCCACTTATCTGCTCAAGAGGATTCAGTTCCGTAATAGCCCTAATCCAAAGTCAACAAAAGGATAGTTGCTGGAACTGCACGAGCTGAGTGCAAGTGTTGAGCGGAGTTTTCGCAGACTTTTTTTAATAGCAGCCTTTGGCTTCAGTACGAGGTCCAGGAGACTTCTATTCTTGCGTTTGAGTTATTATTACATGCGAGTAGAGGGGTATGGAGCAGCGTTGAAAATATTGTTAAATGCAAGATAGCGGTTGAGCGGAATTAATGGCATGCGTTGGGAGAGCGTGAATTTACAGAGTTTTAGGGTGGAATGGGAAAGGTTTGTCCTTACAAAAAATGAAAGTCCTCGGACAAACTAGGAAGAGAAAGGAGGGGAAAATATGCGTTCTCAAGCCTCGGGTTAGTTGTGGGTATGAATTTTGAAACGACAGTTGTGCATCATAGAATTTCACATGATGAAGGCAAGGTTGTTAGAAATTTTTAAAACATCTAACGAGTCAGTGCGTTGGATGGATAGTAATAAACGGGGCGTGAATTTTATAAGGATTCATGATATAATCAAATTAGCTTTTGCCTTTGAAGTCTCGAACAATAAAAGACCTTGAGAACATGATTCATTACGAATATTAAATTAGCGTTTTATGCACACAGAAAATTTTAATTTGTGCCGCCACTTTGAAGGATTTGTTTACCATCAGGTTCTTAGCATGCTGTCGTTGACGAGAAGGAAAACATGCACCAGTGTGGCCGTAGTCCAAGACAAGAAACTCAGACTTTGTTTGCTTTGTGCAACTGGTAGGCTGTAGGGACGAGTGAGTTGGTGAAGGGCAAGGAGAAGATGAGAGACCAGTGGTAAAAGAAAAGTACACGCTTAGATAGAGGGAAACAGGAGACTGTGAATTAATATGCTCCTGGCATCGTCAACATCGAAGGACAACTAGGAAACATTGACTTTACAGGCGGACAATCTCCAGTGGTGAAAGAGCTCCGAGATACTTGAGTCGAGAGAATGTGCTCGAGTCTAGTAATCGGAAGAGTAAAAATTTTGGAGGAAAGTGTGTAAAATTGACATGGCTTTGATCAAGTGAAGGATGGACATAAAACCGAGGAGCGAGGCCAGCTATGCAAGGGGCTTGTAGATTGGCTCCGTTGTTTGCAAATGGACTCGGGTCTTAAGGTGAAGAGGAAATTATGTGACCTAGCATGTCGTTCTTGGACCAAGTCGCTCATCACACAGTCGGCGGAGAAAAATGGTAAAACTTCCCTTCCTGAAACCCCGTACGAGTCCAAGTCAGAAAAGACAAAGGTGAAAGGGAAGAGAGAGAGAGAGAAAGCGGCGCGTTTTTTTACTTTGCAATTCCTTTGGGTACCTTCTGTCTTGCACGATTGTGAGCGTTTCTCATCCTAGGGAAAAACGGCGAGAAAGAAATACGGGCTTGTAGTTTTCTCCCTCCCTCTTTCACTGAACAAGATGCATTTTAGTTTACAAACGTCCAATGCATATATAATTTACAAGGGAAGCAAATCTTCAGCTCTCGTCTTGCCTCCGTACGTTACCACTTTCTCGGGTGATGCTGCCAACGGCGGATGTACTCCGTGGATGTTTACTCACATTCCTCATATTGCGAACCAGAATGGAGTCTCTGATGTAAATTTCAGGGCGGCACTTGCGATTCGCAATTGCAATACCCGACAAATCGCACTCCTGTCAACAAATTACGTATGATTGAGCGGACCTTGGAACCATTTTGATTGAGATACATGGTGGTGAGAGTAATGGGAGCGGGGCTGCTGTGAAGAATCGCCGCTGGTGAAAGCGGAGAAACCTCTGGATAGTTTCACTCAATGGTGTAATACAGTTCCGTTCTGGGATGTGCAAGACCTGCCTTGTGTTTTTGAAATTCTCGTCTCGGAGGGATCTTGAAGGTCGGCAGGTGTAGAAAACAATCGTTATTGTCAAACGCAACGGCTAGGGAAGCCATTGTTTTTAATAAATAAAACAAAAGAGTCAACCAAAGATTATGGAATTGAGGCAGTTTGGAGCAGATGGCCACGACACGTTTCCCGGCTGATTGAAGAAAGCTGCTTGATACTGTAGCATCCAAGTCTTGGAAGGAGCATGGTGTTTGAAAACGGCTGTTTGCTCCGGTGCAGGTGAAAGATGTACAGGGGCATTGTGTACCCGACAAGAACCTGGGACCTTAAGGTCCTCGTGTGGGAGTGGGAGACATGGAACTGGAGGGCTGGTTTTAAAGCTTTTACGGCCTAACATGGAATTCATTTTAGGGAAAGAAAATGATATGAGAGATGCGATCAGGTTCTTGATATCAAATGTCACTGCTCTTGATCTGTTATGTCAGCAAACTCATTTATGCAACCAGTTTTTCGTATTTCCATTATACGGCTCTTTTTTCTTTCAATTTCGCTTCACCCTCTGGAAATCTACGTTTTTGGCTCAGAAACATGGATACAAGCCAGGCATTCACCATGGAAAAGAATATGAGATGCTGGTGAAAGTCGTCTTGTTCAGGACAGTAGTGTTTCTATATCTGTCACGCTTCCTTTGTGCCCTTCCGTGCCGTGGTGCCTTTCGCTTTGTTCAGATTCAAGTCGGAGGGAAGGATGTTTACAACATCCTCTCGTATTGTCTTTCAGGAAGGAACCAAATCTCAATAATTCCCAACGCGATATCTGACTCAAGGACACGACCTCGGGTGCCCTATGCAAATGTTTACGAAGCTCGCCAGACTGGAGGCAATTAATGCGTTCGAAATGTAATTAATCTTCAGACTCGCAAAAACCGTTCCCCTTTCTTTATTGACTGTATTGTGCCTTACGAAGGAATGCCTTTTATCACTAGATTTTGCATTGAGTGTATATTATAAAAGACAAGGGGGTATAAAAAATAGAGTTATAAACAAGCCCGTTGCTCGAAAAAATGCTATTTGGAATCGTAGCTACTATTTGCGAACAAACTCGCGTAGCCGGGACAGACAGCTGGTTACAAAATTATCTGCGAGGGACGGGGTTTTTGTAACGAGGAAATTGACTCAAGGTGGGGAGTAACTCTGTAGAAGAATGAAAGGTTGATGTTGACACCAACGTATTTAGAGGAGTTAGCGTGACGTCTGGATCTGGAGAATAAGGGAACGCGGCAGTGTATTTATATAAGAAAATTGGAGTTGTACTATTTGCCGGAGCGTGGGATTTTTTCTTCCTGTTAGGTTGCATTAGAATAGAAATGAATTGCTTTGAGCCGTTGTTTCACCGAGACACTGGGAAAATATTATGGTATGCCTCAGAGTATGAATTTTAAATTTCATTATGCCGTTCCTTGTAGTGTAGCGGGTGCTGTGAGTATGTAAATGGCCACCTTTGGATCCAGCGATCCACCTGTGTCTCTCCCAGTGGTTGCACGCGAAAGCTGAAGGAACTTTTGGTCTTCTGGTTGTTTTCGAAATTAGAATTGTTCTCATGCAATTTTCCTTTTTTTATGTTTACAGACGGCGGAGACGGTGGAAGCAATAGTTTTGCAATTGATGGAGAAGCAGCGCCTCGCTCGGCAAAGCATAGTTTTTCGAAATTGGAATTGTCCTCATGCAATTTTCCTTTTTTTATGTTTACAGACGGCGGAGACGGTGGAAGCAATAGTTTTGCAATTGATGGAGAAGCAGCGCCTCGCTCGGCAAAGCATAGTGCTGGGAGGGGGTGGGAACACCCCTGAAAACGGTGCACCACCCCTCGGTACCAATACCACCACCACGATGACCATATCAATGACGAACAGTGTCAACTCGGCGCTTTCCTCCATGCAGCAGCAGCCACCACCACCTCAACAACCTCCGCCCCCGAGCCGGATGGTCGATCACCACAATCACGTTGGAATGCATTCCGGAATGAACCGCCTGTCCTCGAGTTCATCCTCCTCCAACTCCTCGCAACTCCCACCCCCTGTGTCAAGAACGAATACTCCAAACGGTCTACCCCCAGGTCACAGTCATGCTCAGGGTCCGTCAATTCCTATGGACCAGAGTCCCGGTCCAGGACAGCAGTCTCACTACCATCATCATGGGCAGCAGCAAGCTGGAAATCATGCTCATTCTCACCCGCATCATGCGCACCCGGGCAATCAGCACGGCCTGGGTCACGGCGGCAGGGTTGGTGGAGGAGTAAGTAGTGGAAGCAATACAAATTCTCACCCTGATCGACCGCCCTTTCTATTAAATCTTACCCAATTTCCTACAACTGGAGGATTAATTATTTTAAATGGAAAACCTGGAGCAGCAGCTGCTGCTGCTGCCGCCGCTGCGGCCGCATCGCAATCAAATTCATCGACTTCTACAACTAGTCAGGTTCAATCCAGTCCCCATCATCACCATCACCATATGAATACCGTATCGGCGGGGGGATCAGCCCCAGCTCAGAATATTAAGTAAGTGATATTAAACTCTTTCCCGCCTTAATTAAATTCCAGCCTGATTAATGACTCATTTTTACAGTATCTCTTCTGCTGCTGGACCCATGCCGACCGCACCCACCGCTATTCAAGCATCACTTATGGACATACGTAACTCGAATAGTAATTCTGTAGATACTCCTCAACAGCAATCAGCCAATACTGCCTACATGCACGGACAGCAGCAATACCAGCAAAAGCTTCACCACCAACAGCTCCACTCTCACCATCCCTCCCAACAATCGCATCAGCAGCACTTGCCTCACGGCCCACCTGGGTCAGAGGCCTCGGGCCCGGCAACTTCAAACGGTCCGACGCCACAGTCCGTACCCCAAGGAGCAGGCCAGCAACAGCAGCCACAGAGCCACGGTCAGCAGCAGCACGGCAATGCCTCCGGCTTCTACGGCCAGGAAACGTTGGACATGACCCATGAGGATATTCAGCGAACGCTCTCGGCGAACATGAACATGGTGGACACGACGGTGGACCTCGTTCCCATGTCGCCGAATGCGGATGACGTGTTCGTCAACCTGGATGCTTTCGA
>VRMD01000894.1:0-20642 GCA_009872375.1 Sminthurides bifidus | reverse complement strand
CTTACTCAAATTTCAAAGTGACGTAGTCAGATTCTGTAGGATCAACAGGATTCCGAATCCGTAGCATAAACGCACATGAGAAGTCGCAGGACAATAGAATACTCAAAATATCTGGCACTGCGCACATCCAAGAGTGATGTAAATCCTTTAAACGTTAATATGAACAATTAGATAGTAAATTGATGCTTTTCTATCATTAAAAACATCTGCTTGAAACCCGCAGCTTTCCAAATACCTTGTAAAAGACTAGTGTTTCATTATTGTTAATTTCTAGCTCTCCCTTAACCCAGGTTCCATTCTTACGGTGTGCTAAGATTTTAGCTTTTGTTGCTTTGCTCCAGGAAGACGAACTATCAATAGCTTGGGGAAACTGAAACTTATTTCTCTCAATTTTTTTGAACTGCAGGCCAGTTAATATATCATCTCTCCACGGACCTACTTCTGTGTCAGGTTCGTTGACCCTAGTAAGAATTGGTATTATTTTTAATTATTAACAAAGCCTTTATGTATTGGAATAAAGCTTCAAGGATGAGATAATCGTTTTCAGAAATCTCACCTAAGTGAAGAGGCACAGCCCCCATCAACCCAGCAAAGAGTCTTGCCAAATACAGGAGTGAAATTCACGGCATCTTTCATGTTAAGTCCATGCGGAATCTCCGCTCGAACTGACATTCCAAAATCACTTTCGTACCCAGAATTACTGATTCCGTCCACTTCATCCGAACTGTCATCTGACTCTGACAAACCAGTACTCGTGGATGTGGTTTCCCAACTTACATCATTAAATGCTTCCTTCCAGACTTGACCGTGAAGCTGGTCAGGGCTCACCCCGTGCCTGTAGTATGTAACATTATCGTCGTTACCAATTGCCAGTACTACCTGTAAGAAAAACAGTGGAATTAGATCGAGAATGGAGGCAAGCAAAGAATTTGGATTATTGAGCATCAATCAATTAAACACAGGTCCAAATTTAACTCACTAAATCCGTTTTACTGACAGTTACAGTTTTCATCCGCCCTGGTATTTCCAGCCATTCAACAGTCTTGTGCTACGTCCTTATTGTACAGTCTTGATATCTGATCTTTTGTAGCCCAACACTTCCTATCCCGTGTAACAGCCCACATGGAATTCTTACCTACACTTAGTTGGAAAGCACCACCAGATGGTCCATTGACAGACAGCCACTTAGTACCTGCAAGCAATAAAAAATTTCTCTCAGATAAATTCAATACTTTCAAAGTTTTTTCAATCAATCAAAGTTAGCACACTGTCACTCCATTTACTAGAAATACACGTTTTACCTTCCAGCTTGTTTAGACTAACCCCAGTCCTATAAAGTATGCCACCGGTCCACGTGACTACAAACGGCCATCCACTAGCAGAAACAGAAACTTGTGCCGCATCCATTCCTGTATCTGGAAGCGGTATGTGTATCCAACAAAGGCCTTCTGGTTGACTACGATTGACTCCTTTTCGGAAGAACACCTATATACGCAATAGCTGATTAATCACTGTACCACAACCTGCTTTTATATTGGCAAGCATTCGACGTAGTTGTGGAAGTAAATACAAAAAAAGCACACCTGTCCGCTCAAAGTAACAGCCCATACGCAGCTAATGTCTTCATGGGACATTCCAAAAGTACTAACACTAACATCCGCAAATCTGTTCAGGCCAAGGATATCCTGTAAATGATAACTTCATGAACTTCTGAAACCACAACCATTCATTACGTCAAGACCAGCTAGAATTATTTAGTTCCACAAAAGAACTAAAACCTATACCAACTGTTTTTACAGTTCCAATACTTTTGCTTACGTACAGTATCTCCGGCTCCACACTCTCCAGCATCCTCAACCAGGTTCCAGAAATCGTAGCCCACGTACTCGCGAATACGATACCATTTCCTTCTCCGAACGCAAGATTTCCAGTTCTTGTGAGCGGAATACGTCGCAGGGAAGTCCACTGCATAGGTCCAGCCCTATTTGACGGTACCAGTTGACTTTTGTACCATGATTACAAACAGTTACAGCCGCAGTGCATCTCAATCATTTCCATAGGGATACTCCAAAAACAAAGTTACCTCCGCATCTAGTACTTCATTCCCAAACGTATTTTCTATTTTGCCAATCATCTTTCCAAATCCAAGACTTGGACGGTAACTTAATGAGATCCTTTGAACGGTTTTCAGTACCTTCCTTATTCGAAAATGGGAAGCGATCAGTCGGAAGCAGATTATCACAGAATCCACCTAAGGGATTCCATCTCTGTAATCCCATATATACAATTACAATCGAACACAGGTTTCCAACAGACACTTACGTTGATTGTATGCATCCATAAAATAATTAACGATAATTCTAGAAAATAACCTGATTTTCGTAAGCTTCTTCGCGCACCCTCACTGGTATGTCGGGTTTTAGCATATAGCAATACACTTGATGGTCCGCACTAATTCCCCAGGCCGAGTAATGCGTTGCTGAGAGTCGCTGAAAAAAATCAAAGGATGCAGGTCATATCAGTTAAAAACTGGACTAATCTTCAGTACTATTTTCCGATTGAACCTCTGTGTGGTTCAGAAAAACGCATACAATGTTGAACATCTCACCTTAAAAATAATTTGGTCAGGATTCGGAAGCGGAGTCCATTTCAGAGGTTGAGGACCACTGGTCCCTCTTTGTCTCAGAATCCATACATCACCAGTTTGGTCAATGCCGAGCAATGCTTCCTGATTACTTGCCATTGGAGCAATGTCAGTCTTCCCTATATTCAGAAAATTGGTTGCTCAGAGAGCTTGATCACAAACTCAGAAACACTGACTGAAAAAGCTAAACAACAACAGTATATGAATGAAATGATGACAGATGTGGTGTAATTTGTCTAACGAATTAGCATGATATTTAAACAGGTTTGATAGAGCTGGAATAAATCACAACAGACGGTGGTCACACACAATAATAACAGAAAATTACATGACTCATTATACCGAAGTAAGAATCGAAGTAGAAATCCAGGTGTACCTTTTTAGTTAAAGTCAGCAGTCCACCTGCATCTCCAGCTGATTAATATATTATTACACATGTACATAAATAGCATCCAAGAGGCGCGCGCAAACATACCCTGTACATATGAACGCGAGCACGAACGGAAATATCCGTTTTGCTATTACAAAATAAATACAATACCCCTGATCGTTTACAATTGTTTTCACCATATGCTGGTAATTGTTCAGCGTCAAAACGTTTTGCCTGAATTAAAACATCAAAGTAAAAGGCAAGAAAAATTGAAAATTGATTTAGATATGCATAAATTAGCAACATGTGCAGAACAAAATGTTTCACACTTATTATTAATTCAGGTCAATTATCACTCCAAGCCTATATTATCGTGGATGTTGACGCTGAGCTGAAGTCTCCTACACATCCACATCCCAAATATACTGAACAACGTATTGCAGGCAATAGTTATCTGCGTTTTTGGTTATGATGAAATGATCATAGCAACGAAGAGAGCGTTTTTTCAGTGCCTACACATAAATTATCGGAATCTTATACGGAAAAAGCCTTCAGATCCGCAACTTCGATTAAGAAATTAGCCGCATAAATTATAAATGATAGCAGACAAACGATCTATTAGGAAGAGAATCGCAGATCTTTAATATCACTTACTCAAATGGCACACCAGGAGACAGCGGCGCTATGAACAAGATTACAATAGCTTGCACACCGTTCGAGTCTAACACGCACAAAAATCCTGTACTCATAAATACAACTTCCAAGACACTGAAATAGAAAAGAAGTTACATTATTACTCATAAATACAGTTTCCAAGACACTGAAATAGAAAAGAAGTTACATTATACATGTTACATGTTACACATAGAAAAGAAGTTGGAACTTCAACTACAGCCTTAGAATTCCACCACTACTTAATCTTAAGAACCACAAGCAAAGTGACAGATAAAACTTCCCGAACCAACATTACGGTTTTGACTAAGAAAACGGCCCAAAACCCTAGGAGAGCACATCATGACACAACTTGAGCACTCGCTACAATTAGAGTACTACCAGGCCTAGACTCAGTTACAGTTTCAACACTCGCAACAGCTTCTCGTTCCGAATTACTGTTCCTACTATGCTGACTACTA
This sequence comes from Sminthurides bifidus, assembly GCA_009872375.1. Classification (NCBI taxonomy): domain Eukaryota; kingdom Metazoa; phylum Arthropoda; class Collembola; order Symphypleona; family Sminthurididae; genus Sminthurides; species Sminthurides bifidus. Next base: position 16,495 of record VRMD01000894.1, on the reverse strand, counting down.
AAGCTACCACTCGCAAAACTGCCATTCTGTAATGTAGCACCTAACAACCTACTTGTATGTAGAACGTTAGCTTCTTGAACGTTACTTAACAAATAAGCAAAGACGTAAAACACTACAGGTATCACGGCAACAGTTGACATGGAGACCGGTAACCAGAATTCTTCCTTCCTGGATGGCACACAATTGAACACCCTGGACCATACATCTCGAGTGGAGTTCAACGTGTCTACGACATCCAAACACACATTGTCGCCATCGCGACTCATGAGAAACAGAGAAAATGTTGTTAAAAGTTTCGTAAAGGTCCAGACAGTCCGTGCAGGTTTCGTTCGTCTTGTTTTGTTGCAGAGCTAAATCGAAGCAAGATTTAACGGACTCGTAGTAGTAGTTGAAATTCGTAAGGTCTTCAGTGACGCTTGGAACACTCGATCCGTTTGGAAAAGTTTGGAAGCAATCTGTGGAGGTCAAATACACATATCACTAACGATAGCAAGAGCAAGATTTAGCTGTTTGAATAAAATAGTAGCGGAACTTTGTCATGTAAAATCAGTGCCTTACATCGGCATTTGCCTTTGGACCATAGGTTATCCACATATTCATAAGCTCCATTGACAATCTCCAGCCGGTCTAGATTCGTGAAGTACTCTCCACATCGCTTGCCCCTTTCATCAACTTTGCTCGTTAAGTCTTTCTTCGCTTTGACCACGACCAGGTAATGCTCAATGCACCACTGACATAGACGAATAGGCCGGGCATTTTGGACAGAACACAGCGTGAAGTTCGACACAGCCGACCCGAAAATGTCAACTATGTTCTTACACTCTAGACTTGGTGTGATTATATCATCTATTGTATCTTCTAGTCCAGTTAGCATTAGTATCTCATCATCCGCAAACCTGAAGAGAAACACAAGGAAATTCGATTTTCTCATTTTGGAAATGCTCATTTGCGTAACTAATTAGATCATTTTAATGAAAATTATATCTTACACTCCAGCGACAGATTTATCCCAGTAAAAAAGTAATAGCAGAAAACCTGCAGCCCTTATCCACAACGGTCGTTTCATCTTCACAGCAACTGACACAAATGCACTTTGATAAGACTAGCACATAATTATGAAAAAATATTCTTCACTCAAAAAAACTGTTTCACAACATGTGACACGTTCTGCAGGTCACAGATTAATCGGTTATCATCCTTCAAAATCTTTCTTCGTTGGTGGTGGCAACGTCGGTACACTTTACCAAATCAGTGTATCAAACCATTAGAAAATACTGCATGCACAGAACACACCCTCTTTTATAGCCTTACGTGATGTCACGCAATTAATAATTACAGTTACCAATTGCAATCTTCCGTCTTTAATTTCATGGAAAATAGGAGAGCAGCTGATTTTCTCATATGTGGGTAAGTGGAGTGAACATTGTTCTCGCACTCAGCATGTGCATGTACCCCAAACCCAGCATCCACCATAAGCAAAAGGATGATCCACATTTCACTTTGCAATGCAATGCTCTTTCTGACGAGCAACTTATCAGCTCGCTTTAATTTACGTTTTAGACTCCGACCACTTGATTAGTCACGAAATAACTCATGTTATTGGAGCTCAATAGATAGTTTTCTAATTATATTAACTTAGACATCGATTCAGCGAGCTTTAAACACCAAAACTTAGGGATCTAAAGTTGACTCGTATCCCATATCCAGCGCATTGAACCACAAACACATATGCAGGTAGATAATCACACTGCCCCCAAAAATGACAAAACCATAGAGCCGTTTATCGAACTGCATTGATAAAATTGCCTACATTGAAACTTCCGAACTTGACATGTGACTGACCAATGACCTGTAGTTTCTTGAACCTTGGTATCCATTGGCTATTGGTGAACAAATCAGACGTCTGATTAACAGTCACTTTCGTTGCCTGACCAACAGAAGGCTTAAAATGACGCAGTGTTCCATATTGTTTACTCCTCTGCAATGCTGTGCAGCTGTTCCATTGTGCCTTGATTCCTGCTTCATTTCACTGTCACCTGAAACAGAAAAGGTTAGCCAATTTAAAAAACTTCTCGAGAACCACGTGTGTTTCAAATAGTCTGGTTTGTAATACCCGAGCCGGTCGTGATATAAGTAGCTAAAATGGCAAAAAATACTACAAGTCCTGCGAAAACGCCTCCTGCAGTGCAATCAGAAAGATGTCAAAAAGAAGCCGGAAACAACGATTGTGAGGCCGATTGCACGAAACAACAAAGTAGCACCTGCCACAAAATCCATTCGAACAGGAAACCCGGATGCAAAACGGACGGCAACTACGTCAAAACAAGGCGTGAAAGAGAAAGCATTGAAGGGCAAGACCGAAGAAGAAATCAAATCTGAGGACGACCAAAACCAACGCCCGAGGCAAGAACGGAAAGATGAACGTGGAACCAGATTCAAGTCAAAGCTAACACTGAAACCTGGTTTCCTCAAGCCCAAGCCCCCACTCCCCAAAAAGAAGAAAGAGGGTAAATGTCCCTTGTTTACAGCCTTGCGAAAACCTGGTTTGTGTAATAAAGATGCTAAGAGGCCTAAGAAAGGAACCAAAGAAGTCGGCCGTACTTTGCCCTCCAAGAAGCAACGGGTCACAAAGGGCCTAAAGGAACCAAAGTCCAGCAGGTTAAGATACTTTCGCAAGCCAGGCTCTACCATGTGCATGGTTTGTGGAAGAAGAGATGGATGAGCCTGACCCCAAAGAAAAAGTCGTGAAACAATACGAGATTAAAGACCCACCTCCGGACTTCACCTACCACAAACTGGTTCAGGAACTGCGTCAGAAAGCTCTGGAACAGGGTCGAACAGTGATAAGACAGTTGTCATTCGGATCGCATTTGATGGGTCTGTGCCCTGACAAGCAACGTGACAGTGAATGGTTTCAGCTTTCCGAGTCCTCAGACGGGGAGGTGGATACGATGATTGGGCATCGTGCTAGAGTCAAGACGCATCCGCAATTTGAGAAACTGTAAGATCCTCAATCCTCAAACTGCTTTCCGAAATTAGGATCGATGTATGCTAAGTTTATTAAATCTGGTTGCTTGATGTCAAATTTGCAATGCAGAATGGACCACGGGATATTCTGGGCAAGCCAAAAATTCTACAACGCCATAAGAAGCTTCTACTTCTTCCTCACCCTCACGTTGAGAAATCCATTTGTCATGGTGCCGTGCTACCGAAATCGAGTCATTCTGGTCATGGTTTTTCGGAAACGCATGTTCCTGTACAGCGTTTCTACCTTGATCTTCATGATATCCTTCACCTTCAGCACAATCAACATGATCTTGTTGCTAAACTCGAAGAAAAGCCATGATAAGTACCAGTACGTCGTAAAAGCTTTAGTTCTTAATCAAACGTTTTATTACTACCTTGCGGAAAAAGATGCATTGCCATCAGGCAATTGCACAGCTAGTGGGTTACATTTTGCCATTTCATCACCGTCCTGGGACGACTTGTTGATTACTTTTCTGGACTTGTCAATAACTTGTTTCACTTTGTGGCTTGAATGAATGAATTCAATGTTTCAGACGAATCGAGGCAGAGGAAATGGGATTGTACATGGTGCCGCTTTTGATGATCGTGATGACTCTGATGCTCGCCGCCATCTGGAGCCTTGGCGTCTTGCTTCATTATTGCCTGGAGGTGGCACATTTGTACAACATGCATTCCAAATACGTCGGAATCTGGGACACGAACCCCTCCTACTCCATTGCTGGATACACGGCAGTTCACATTTGCGGCTACTGGGTTTTCGTGGTTCTGCTGTTATTGTCCTATTGTATGGACTGGCCCATAAGTACAAGGGGTAGCTTTGGTCAGCTCTTCGTCCTCCTTACGCGGCACTTGTATCCTGGCGTTCGACTCATCGATGAGACATACTTCAGAGTCGGTGAAGTGATGGCTATGTTCCTGTACATGTATGCCATGTGGGCAAATCATGTTTTCTTCATCACCGTCCATCAGTTGTCCCTACTGATTAAAAACGAATGTGAGAAGTGGAACCTCAACTTTTCACTCCGCTTTCACTTGAGTGAGTTGGCAAAGATCTTTGATCTCATTTTCTTATCATGTCATACGATCTTGATTTTCTGTTCTTCTATTTCATGAGGGTAATTTGATATAAAAAGGTCTGATTCTTCCAGACACGACTTACTACAAGGCGAGGCTGTACCCTATTAGCACGCAGTCATCGCTAGTAAAGCTGTATGCTCAGCACAGGATTCTTAATTCAGCTGATGAACAGTTACGGTCACGTGTTCCTTCTTCCGATCTGTACTTTCATTGTTACCAACGTGAGATTTTCTTTCCTCATGCTAATAATGTTTTATTGTAGTTTCTCAATGCTGAAGTTGAACTGAATGCATTGATGTCAATTCTATTTTTCTAATTACATTCAGCTAGCCATTGCCACAAAAATTCTCATAGATTTCATCAAATACAAGGAGCCGGCAGAAGAGTTTCCAGGAGTGCCACAGTTTAAGGAATGGTATGCGTCACCAGACCGGCATTACAACAAAGTCCCAGTGGGTAAAACGTTTTAAGTCTGTGAAAGTGCTGATGCACATTTGGGATCACTTACGTGATCAACGATTTCAATATTGAGGCGGTATCTGGTCTGAACTCTTTGATCTCTGATTGTATTATTGATAAATCGAGTAGAATTACATTCCGAAGCAGGACCACATCACATACTTTATTCTTCGTGTTTTGTCTATCCATCATTGAGTTTTTGCAAGGCAGCATAGGAATCAGTTGGAGTGCCTCGGCGGTAAGTGGCCATGCTTTCTTATCCTCAGCTTGACCGAATTTATTAGGGTCGTCAGCAAAGGGGGATCTGACAAGTATGTTGTCGTCTAACAGGTTGCTCGGAGTTTTGAGTTTGTTCGACGGCAAGGACTTCTTATATGCAACAAACAACATGAAAGGCGTTTTGTACGTGGCTACAATGGGTTCATTTCGAGTAAAAGCTCCGCTGGGATAGCTATAAACGTTTGTGTTTCAATCTAAGGTCAACCATCTTCGTGATATTTTCCAGATTCAGAGTCTGCAAATAAGCTTTGGTGAAGCTCGATCGCCGTTCCTGACGGCAGACCATTATTTTGGCCTTTCCCGAGCCAATATTTTTGCCGTATGTCCCCTTTTATTATACATTTGCTGTCATGCTGGCTAATTACAGGATATCAAAAGCGTTCGCTGCTATTACCAAAGCAATCTCGGATCGCGATTAAAGTTTTGATGTGGAAGTAGGCTATTGAAAGCTCTCTTGGTTTACCAACAGGGGTTAATGGCAGTCGCCTTTTTCTGGACCATGATCATCCAGTGCCAAGTGGAACAAACAAGAGCAGTAATAGAATGGATTCCTCAATCAGACCGAAAGTGCATTGACGCCCCCTTGTTTGAAGACAACGACGGTGAGAAATATTGCATGGTTGCCCATAGGTGAGATGTCAGTTACCGTTATTGGCTTAACAAGTTCAGAGGTTCGCATCCAGATCAGCGTCCCACAAAGTTTTAGGGACGGCTATTTTCTACAACAACCGACAATGAGTCGTGTAAATGATTCACTCAGATATCGGACGAAAGAAAAGGCAAGAGAAGAATACAGCCGTCAACGGTTGATAGATAAACTGCCGTTAAATAGCCCCAAGTTCAACCCAGATCACAGAAAGCGCTACTGGTTCTTTGAGGACTGCATAAGAAGTGAATACTTGGAAGGGCAGGGAGAACTGATTGAAAAGGCGTTCGGCATTTGCCAAATTAATTTTTACTCAGGGTAAGGTTTACAGCCTTCACGAACCGGGCGTTGAGCAATACGTTTGCCATAAAATACTTCACAGACCCTCTATTCTATAACTGAGTTTTTTTTGCATAGAGACGAAAATGAATTCCAAAAAATAGCCCCAAGAAACGTTCCCAACCTTTGGTATGATAAAATAACCACGCATTGGAATCGTCTTATAGATCATGATTGGGTGTTTCCTAACAAAACTGTCCCGTTGCGATCCATATTCCCATGTGATTTTCAAACGGACAAGCCACCTATGTCATGGAAAGAATATGTAAAAGATTTCTACATCCCCTGCAAAACCGAAGACTTTGGAGCAAATACTGATTATGTTATTATTGCCATCCTTTTTTATCGCAACGTCTTAGTTAACAACCGGCCGAAAATTTACGCGATTCCAGGTGGGAGGAACTGTTCTATTAGTCCTATTGATCGATCAGTTGCGAAATCGCTGGTCACCTGTGCCGGGAAGCCTGTTGTTTTTGACGACTGCGGTAGTGTAAACGCCCCGGAGTTCATGACAGACGGTACTTTCTTACGCCAACCTGTGCTGGAAGAATACCACCAGGAAATTAAAAATTTTCCAGAAAATTACAGAAACGCCAATTTTCCTAAGTCCAAAGCGATCAAATGTTGGGATGGCTTTGCAGCCTCAGGTTGTTTGATGATTTGTTGTCTCATCGAAAAACGAATGTAATGTTGATGCCGTATCCGTAAATGATTTTTGGTCTGGTTCTTCAGAACGCTGTATTGATCCTGCACTCACCGCGTACTGCCATTTGTCCAAAAGCAACGGGCCTTGGAATCTCACAGCGTACCTTTATGGCAAAGACTGCTACTCCTTTGAGTTTTTTTCCGTTTTCCAGGAGCCTGATGGCTGGCTTTTCTGTTTGCACCCTCAGCCAATTGAGTATGCGCTGCTTTAAAGAAACTCTGTCATCCAGTAGGAGTGCAACAATCAAATATTTGCAGCAAGATTATTTCTTTTGCAGGGAAATCAATGAACCCCAGTGGGTGGACGAGGGCACGTACGTAAAAGGCATAGAAATCATTATTAACAAGATCAGGAGTGCTCCTGCCGGGCCTGCTGACGAGGATCACAAGCATCCGTCCGAGCAGCGTTCAGAAGGCAGGGCGATTTCACAGAAACAAGGCCGATTTATTTTCGCTCCTCAACAAAGCCGACATGGCCAAGATCATGACAGTCCCAAACCGGGCATTGTTACCATTCCTCGCAAAGACATATTCCTCCACTACTTCCCCTGTCAGGATGCACAAAAGATTCGAGGATGGCTACCAGTTCCATATTGGGAGAACTCGGCCGGACGGTTGACTCGGATGGATTTTTCAGAACTTCAAGCAAATCGCAGAAAGTTGTGCTGGAACGATCCGTACCCTTCAGCAGCCTTTCTCGGCAAAGACGTCGTGAATATCAAGGATCATTATGGAAGAAAATTCTTGGATGATTGCCTCTCATACTGGTGGATCGACGATGTTGATGTTTTCATTCCGGATGATGCTTTAATGCCCTCTCCAGTTAACACGATAAAAGTTAATGGTCGGGACTGCTGGGATTTCGAACGAGCTATTGGTAAGAGCACTGGTTTGTTTTTGCCAAGCTATTTGACTATGGTTGAACATTTAGGAATAATTTGATAATGAAGCTACATCAGCTTATAACATGCTGTTCTCCTCATTCCTACAGAACGGTGCCGGTCCAAGGACGTATTTTGCTTGAAGCCTTGGGTCGCTTGATTAAGTTTAGCGAGGCTTTTTCCCGTAGGAGAGAGACGAATTAGGACAAAGATTCAAGGGATTTACCATGGCAACGTAAAACGCTTTTGCCGGATATCGCGGTTCATTAATTTTCGCTTTAAGACTTAAGAAAAAGGTAAATTATCGTAATTTTTAATTATTAATTAATTAATTATCGTAAAAAATAATTAATAAGGTGTATCGTGTCACTACTTCGCCAAATTGTCACTCACTGGTGGTCGGTGACTACTGCTTTAACATGCTGGAGTAATCCTTCCTGAAAAGGAAATAATAGATCAGACAAATGGAATCCGCAAGTAGATTCATTCTAATTATACTCGCTGTTGCACCAACGGCAGTCATTGCAAAATACCCAGGTGTTAGCACCGGTTATTGGAGCCCTTTGCTGGTAAGCTTTTTATTGCGCGTTGGTAGCCAAAATTCTCGAGGTCACTGCACTGCATTAAATTCCTAGCCATTCCTGCCACTTCACCTAACTTTAAGGGACGGAAAAAACTTTTTAACATAAGCGTTGAAAGTTTGTCTTTGCAATCTTTCATAATTTGAAAAAACTGGTCATAGCGCTGATGAGAGCTATTTTTATTTACTTTGAATAGCAAGAGGAGTTCCATCCATGGTTATGTTTTGAAGAACCAGGACATACCCTCAAAACTAAAGGCCCTCCCAACCGTTGCGCGAAAAAAAAAGCGACACGTGTATGTGCAGTTTTTAAAAACCAAGTCCATTTTCCCATTTTGCTTTCTATCGAGTTTCAACGTAGACTTTCATCATGTTATAAGGAACAACATGTCCTGTTTTCTTTGTTATAGTGCCGTGAGGTTTGTGTAGCTTTATGGGTTGGTACGGTAGGTAACCACTTTTGCATCTGCAAATGTAATTCACCAAGGCCACCCTCAGTGCGGTTTCTTCTCTTCATATGCTTCCTTCTCTTGGCATTATTTCAGGTTAATGCCGTAACCAATACAACTGGAGACTTAGAATTTTCGCCGGTAGAATCGGTAGCGAAACTCAACGCAGCCGAACGGAAGACTTTGATGCAGGATCTCCAAATATGCAAAAAAGGTGAGGCCGAAAAAGTTACTTTATGTGATCCACCACACGTAGTACATCCAGCACCCGCGAAGCTGTTGGGGGTTTAGTGTGGAAGTTCTAACAAATGCTATAATTTTGTTCCCCAACAAGTCTTTTTCTGTACTCTGTAGTTGAGTACACTGGAGATGATGCTGATCCAGAATGCAAACTGGATATACCGCTACTCGATTGCATGAGGAAAACCGTTCATTCCGTAAATCACCAATTTACAAACATTTACGCACCCAATATATCACTGGGGAAATGCGATCTGCAGTTCCCTTTTTTGCACAGCATTGCGATGCCTTTACACGAAAGATTAAGAGAAGCAGAAAAGAAGGCAAAGGGAAAGTCAGAGGGAACTCTAATGAGCATCCCAGGGATCTTCTGCCTCGTGGCAACGGCCGGCCTGGCTCTATCTACCGTGTCGTATGACTTCCGTTTGACCAAAACCGTGTGAATCATTTGGCACGGTACTGGAACCTTAAATTTTTGCCAACATTCGTATGTGCCATCATCCGCAAAATGCAAATGCAATTCCAGGCTCAACTGTCTCTACCGAAACGGCCTTCCCCCGGTATAAATACTTTCACCGAGTACAAAGAAGCATATTTAACGAATGAGTCAATGTGGTACATCCCTGTTGATATTTGCAAATTAATCAATGAAAAAAACATCAATAATAAATTCTGCAATCATAACAAACCCCCTGATGAAATATACAAAACATTTCCAGCAATTACGTATTGTGAAACGATGACGCAACAGTCAGACCCAAAGATCATTCCTCTCCCGCGCTACATAAAATTTTTCCATTCGTCAACGACTCAAGAAACTTCTGCCTCGAAACATGTGTTCCGTAAATCTCATTCTGATATTAGAGCTGAGAACAAAGCACAGTCAATTATTCTGATCATTTGCGCAATACGGAAGTAACATCCATCGTCCATGGCTAGCTTCCTTCCCATAGATCAAGGTAGTGTGTGTAGCAGCAGCAACAATCAACTGCACCTCAGCTCCAAGGCAATAGTGAGGGTGAGATGGATTAAAGGGTTGCTCATTTACCCACCCCCTTTCATTTCCATGACTGGATGAAGATTTTGGACATGCACAGTCCCAATCTTCCGCTCTTATGCATTTATAATCGAATGGAATGGTCGACCTTGAGAACAAAGTGTTGTTTGCATCTCCAAGATCTGAATTCGATCTCGCAGGCTTGCAGACCAGGTCTCACGTTCATGCTGTATGGCAAACTGGCGGCAACGAGCGCCGTTACAGGCCACCTCTTCAACGCAGTAAGAATGTGCAAGATGACGAATCTCCCACTCTCCTCATACACCCTACATGAACTCATGTGAAGAAGATGAAAAGGTTTGAAGTATGGACATAAGGTGGATTCCAAGACACTTTTTCCACATTACAGGATTCCAAGAATTAGAAATATGAACAGGTACAATGGAATGGATTAAGAAAAGAATGCTCAAGTGTGGACGCTAGCAAGAGGGAGCGAAGGGGTTTAACCAGGTGCATTTACGAGTTGATCTCTTCGCTAAGGAGAGTTGCTCTCAAGAGCGTCATCACTTCGTCATATTAGAGGAAGGCTCCAGAAAGAGCCCCACCGTCAACAGCTCAGGTAACAGGAAATCTAAACAAAAATAGTGGTGAAGGTTGCCACAAAGGATTCGGCAATCACTTCAATTCCGTTGTTGGTAACACAAGAGGTCTCCAAGCACTCATGTTACGATTTTACAAATCGAAATCGTCATTTCAGTTCCAAAGCAAAGAACATCATCATTGAGTAGAATTCAACGGAAGGAAAACCTGCATCAGATTTCAGAATTTGTAAACAGCCAAGTCAGTTCAGTAAATCCTCACGTGTGAAATAAAGCTGGGCGCTTATGAAGCGTTTGGAATTTTGAAACAAGTTTGAAACACGCTTTGCTAGCGCAGCGCACGTCGATCAATTACAACGACGCTAAAATTAGCGCTGTCACGTGAAAAATCCTGACGCTGCGTTATTAAGACGCAGCATAGCGTAGTCGTAGTCCACTCTGCGAGATTGGTGACAAAGTTGCCTCTTATCATCGTAGTCTAAGTGAGTGATGAGTGCCGGTGGAACGAAGACAGCGTCTTGTAGTGAATCTGCAGTTTGTTAAACGCTGCGTTCAGCTTTTGATAATATTGCTTACCTGTAAACAATAGAGCTTGAAAAGGAATATGGAGCCGACATTGTGTTTCTCGCTGAAAACCGGAGTAACGTTAGTTGCGCTAATAGACTTGGTAAGTCAGCCTGTTGAGCTTTTGTTTCACCCTAATTAATGCCAGTTAGTTTTGATGTTAGCCGTGGAATCAACCCCACAGATGGCCAAAGGGTCACCAGTCAGCAAACGTTTTTGGAGAAACGCAACCTACGTTATCATAAATTAATAATTAAGACCCAGAAAAAAGTTTCTGGTCACTTGCATTTGCATACGTGATCATGTTAGCGCCGTGGCAAGCGAGTATGTTGTATGAATCCATAATTAAACTTCAGTAAAACAAATTTTTTTTTGTTTCAGCTCCTGGCAATAGCACTTACCGCTGCTAGTGGTGGGAGCTTATACTTTTTTGAGAAGAATCCCGAAGAAGCCATGCAGTTTGTGGCGCAAGCGCCAGAGGAACTGAAGTTATTCATTAACCTGGAACATTTAGGAGGTGAGTAGTTAAGATGAAGCGGATTCGGATTGCGAATTTAAGTGAAAAGCCAAGCTTTGACTCTAGGGCCATAAGCTTAAACGAATTTCCAATGGACAAATTTCGCATACAGCAAGAAGATGAGGTTTATTGAACGCAAAAAGAATGTGATGGCTATCTTGCTTGAACTGAACTCATTGCGAACTGTTTCACAAGAGAAAATTGCCCATTCATAACTTTGTTGTTGATAAAAGATTGAAGGACAGCGGTAACGAAAGCTTGTAATGTGTTGGCGCCTACGTGATGCAAGAATTCTGTTATGGTCTGAAGATTTTCGCATGACAGTGTGTTAGAAATGTATGTAAGCATGAAAAATTAGTTTTGCAACCGCATTCTCTCAGGTAGGTGGTAATAAGCAAAAAGCGTGGACTTAAGGAGCCTTAACTGCTTTTAAGTCCGTCTTCTGAAGTAGCCAATACGCCAAGAGTGGAAATGGAAGGCACGCTTAGGTGCCTTGGGAAACGTTTCCTCTTGCTTCTTGGCACGAGCGAGCGGCGGTGGAATGAGAGAACGCGTAATAATTAGATGTCAGTCCGCAATTGCAGTTTCAAGTAATGACGCCTCAATAATAGAGAGGAAACGATGGGAATTTCGTAAAGCAATGCAGCTTGGGCGGTGCAGAAATGACGTGAGCCAGCTAAAAATGAAGTTATAGAATGTGCGCGTAAGCTCCAAATCCGTTTACTTTTTCTTCCGGTGAAGCTCGAAGATGCTGATTTTTTACGCAAGGAAACTCTTTATATGGTTCTTAGAGCGTAAAATTTAGCACGACTTCTAACTGCTTGAACTGCCTTTTGAACGATGAGATTGATTAGGACAATTGAACTTTTGAAATTAAAAGCTGCTGATCTTTTCTGGCGTCAAGGTGTGGAAAGCTATATAGATTAAAATTTTCTACGAAGTCGGTCTGACTTGAACTAGGCATTTGGATTATGAATGCATGATGCTAATGCTTATCTAACCTGTTGTTTGTTTTCCAGAAACATGGATTCGAGTTATTTTAATCTTCAGCCTTGTCTTCTGGCTCCAGAAGGTGTACCTGGGGTACTTACTTCTTAGAGGAGGCGTTGAGGTGAGGAAATACACAAGGAGTCTGTTTGTTAGTTCATGATGATTTTATGCTCTTAAGCAAATCAGCACTTGCTGCAGAGTGCCCTACTTTTGGCCTAATCAAACCTTTTCTTTGGATACAGGAGAAACTCATGAACTGTCGAGTATGGTTATTTTGGACTCTTGGACTGCTGTCTGTGAGCATCCTATTTTTCATGGCGTCTGTGATAGCAATGGTCACATTACCTTGGGGCATACCAGTTTATACTGGAATGTTCATTGTGAGAGCTCACACGATTTGGATCGTTGCAAGATACCTGTACTCGGTTGGGGAAGGAAAAGCTACTTTGCTAAGACATGATGGAAATGATATCACGACTTTGTGAACTGAGGCGCACTTTCCGAGAGAAAATCTAATTTTTCGAGTACAAACGAGTTTGCCACAGTGAAAAACTTTCTTGAGCTACATTTTTCATCTATTATATCTCTAATAGCATAATATGTGGAGTTGAGTTTTGAAAATTAAGTACATGACTTGGAATCCATTTGTCTCAAATCGTAAGAGGGGTTCCTACAGTTAAGTGTGATAACTTATCGATGGACTGCATTAAAGAGCTGATTGAAAGCTATACTCGCTGCAATTTTATGTGATAATCTGAGGTTTAAAAATATAAGGCAAAAATTTTGCAGCTGGGAAATCCACTATCTCGAATTCTCAAATTGACGGAGGATGGGATAAGCTAATCTGAACTATCTTTATTTCGTGTGATGATTCTAAACAAGCCTGTGTCGATGAAGCAAGTTAAGCGTACTCTAACCTCCTTGACATTACTATCTTTCAGTGAGCGAGCAACTGAAACTTATTAAAATTCTGGAACGAACAATTCACATGAATAGCAAAGTTTTAATGGAGACCAGAGCAAGTCCCACTCAAAATCATAGTGTTACAGATATCAGTTTCACTTTGTGTAAGAAAAGAACGTTTCGAGAAAGTAATCACACCGGATCTGCTCCAAATCATGCTATATCCTTAATAGCGTTCTCCACTTCTTCTTTAGCAAACATATGAAAATCTTTAGTGGGCGTTACAACCGCGACCTCGACATTGGTGGAGTTGAGTTTCTCTTCCATAACTTGCTTCAGAATTGTAAGGGATGTCTTCACCGCTTCTTTCAGCGTCATGGACTGAAAATAATGACAAAAGCAAATGAATATCATGCGCATACATTTGATGCATGGTTTGGTCGAAATTCCACTGTTTTCTACAGCATGCGAGGAATGATCACAAATCTACCAGCACAATCGACCAATACATATTTTCATGTTCCAATCCAGCAATTTTCTAATGTTGAATCATAAAATATCTTCGCACCTTGTTATACATCTCAACTAATGTCTGCTGAGCTCCTTCGCTACCAGATCCAATGGCCTTCGCATCATACTGTACGTACGTGCCGGAAGGATCCATGTGAAATAACTTTGGAACGCCATTATCAATGCCAGCAAATAGTAAGGCAACGCCAAAAGGTCGACTCATGGCTCCATCATCGTCATCAGAATCACCAAACTTAATTGCCAAGTTGGATACTGCCTGGGCTACGGACTCCACACTCATCCGTTCATTGTAGGTAAACCAATGATTCTGACACTCTAGCCTGGCTCGGTCGATCAAAGTCTTGGAGTCTGCCGTCAAACCGCTGCAAGCAACGCCAATATGCTTGTTCCACTTCAGCAATTTTTTCGATTGTTGACGGTTCCATTAACGGAGACGTTATTCTTTTTTCCACAACCAGGACGGCGCCCTCTGCTGTGCATATTCCAATTACAGTAGAGCCTAGCTTGATAGCTTCAATTGCATACTCAACCTGGAGCAGGAAAATTTTAAATCATTAGAACTGTTGTAAAAATTAAACTCTTCATCAACTCGTTTAGAAAATAACACAATTATGGAAAGCAACCAACCTGAAACAGCCGTCCTTCAGGTGAGAAAGTATTGACACCTCTGTCGTATTCTGACCGGGTTAAGAACATTTTGGAATATTTTTACCTTCGATAAAACACAAGCAACCACTAACACAGTCTCAAATGTTAACAGGCAATTACTAAAGTTATTCAACTAACGAAAAATATTCTTCAAGGACACGACAGCGCAGAAAACAAGTTAAATTTAATGACAGAGTTAAAATTTCTCTCGTCTACCTTTTCTTCAGTGTCAGAAAGCCGGTGAGTTAGCACAATTTTTTTTCATATAGCTTTTGAGATCGGATCACATGGTTCGCAATGGCGCAACTTACAAAGAAGTCATATTTTTGAGCGGGTGTATGACTATTTTAAGCCAGGCAGTGTTAACACTACCTTCTTATTACTGACTGCGCCTGTCTTAAGTGGACGTTAGCTACAGACCAAAATGCAGCCTTGTATTTAGTATGCATATTACATGATGGAAGATTGACGCTTTGCCTGCAGACGCGAAGCTTAAAACGTTTAGCGTTTATGCGAGGTTTTGAAGAATGCTGAAACAGTTAGATGCATGATTTTAATTACAGTATAACTGGTAGCCTCCTTACCTGCACTTATTGTCTGATTACCTTATAATTTCTTTTCAATTCAGAGATGAAGTAGCCTCAGCCTCTTCACCATCAGATGGACTTTATGCAAGCTTAGCTGACTTAATTACCAAGTGCAACTCTGAGGACATTGTACTGGAGTGCTTAAGAGTGATTCGCAACTCCGTAGCTGGTCATCCCGCTAATCAAGATTTAGTGAACCAACATCAGCATTTACTGGACACAGTCGGACGACTTGCTGAAGATGCCAGTGTAGGCAAGCAAGACCTATTAACTAAGGTTTCTGCTACATTAACGCAGGAATTAAGACTGCTTTTAACTAAGTTAAGCATTCAGGTGCTAGTAAACCTGGCAGTTAATCATCCTGCAAATGCGAAACATCTTCACCGCTATGCCTACACCTGCATGTAAGTCACGTATTCGATCTTATTTTTGATGACAAATACGCCTTATTGATTAATTTTTGATTACGTTTTGGTGATGGCTGTGTGATAAGCAAATGCTCCGTTGCAGTTTTCCTGCTCTTCAGCTAGGTGTCCAGGAAGCTGGGTTTTTGTTGAACACATTGCTGAAGGTGGATCCTTCTTTGTCAACAATGACGATTGATACAAATGAGAAATTCGCAGAGTTAATAAATCATTCTGATATGGAGTCTGTGTAAGTTTAATGCAATGCAGCAGATTTGAAGGGTTATACTCTGATTTTGTTATTAGACAGAAGCGTCCTGATGAAAATACTATTCGTATGTTGCAGGATTGTGTGTTTAGAAACGTTGGCCAGTGATAAGAAATTCTTGGAAACGAGATACGATCACATGGAGGGACCTCGAAGGATAGCGTTCCTCCAGCTCTTGAGTACATCACCTTGCTCTGAAGTCCGTGCTATTTTTCACAGAACGGTTTAAGCGACTCGCAGACGCTATTCTGAAAGCTACAACGGAAGAAATCGAATCTAACTTTGAGGAATTTTTATTATTGACCTGTATCATTGCTGGATTGTCAAGTAGTGATGAATTACATGTGCTTCAAGCTGACAACGCGTTAGTCATCTCTGTCTCACGTGAGTTAATTAGCTCCATCTCAATCCTATCGTAGTCTACCTGTATGCAGTTGCCGGTGTATTTTGGTTGCTTTAGCATTGTGGAATTTTATGTTCTTGTCAATATTATTTTTTTTCCAGACCTATTTTTGATGACAAGAAGGCATCGTTTATTTGATCCGATTGAGAAGTTGGCAAATTTATCCGAGGACGAGAAAAACCACCCTGCCTTCATGTTCAAAGCGCATCTAACTCGTACACTAGGCAATCTGGCATACAAGCATACAGCTAATCAGTCACTGGTAAGAATGAAGGAACACACTAGTGTTGCCGGGATACGGATACGGTATCCGCATCCTGTGGATACGGATACGGATACTGATACGATACGTTAGCTTTTCGTGCCCAATTTTTGGATACGGATACGATACGAAGCACCTGT
>VRMD01000893.1:0-20644 GCA_009872375.1 Sminthurides bifidus | reverse complement strand
CTTTAACTGCTTTTTCATGAAATATTTGATAGTCTGGAATATAAACTTTAGGCTCATGAATTAACCATGTCTCAGATAGACAAAATATTATAGGTTTTAACTGATATATCTCCAGCAGCACTTCACTTAACTTATCGTTTAATCCATTGACGTTCCAACAAACGGCCGTGGTATGTGTTTTGAGTCATTCATGAAGGTTGCTAGAGATGTGTTTTGACCAGTTCTATTCATAATGACTACTGCAATCAGCTAAATAGGTGCAAGGGTGCCTTAATGTATTGGGATCATCACATGTATCTGTAGGGAAGAGCGGATTGAAGAAAGTTATTTAATTGGACTAGACGTTCCCTAAAGCTTGAGCATCATTAGGCTGATGAATAATTGAGTGAAAATTTCCTGATTGGTTTTCTCAGCTGTAGATGACTGAAGGAATGAATGAGCGAGGAGGAATGTGGATTAGAATTGATTTGTGGTGCATGCGTTGGCGGAAATTGGCTAATGCTACATGTGAAGATGCGATTGGGTGGTTTATCAAATCTTGTGAAGGAAATTAGAATTGGGATCATAAAATGGATGGCACACCATGTAGAAGTCTGATAAGTGGAAAAATATCTAGGAAGGAGTTACTGGATGTGGATGAAGATGAAGTGCCGAAGTTTTTCAGGCCTGAGCTCTTGCGGCACTTCAAGAGGGTGGAAGTATATAGGCCGTGTGAAAAATTATTCTGCTTTGTTTACATTAATTGGGCTGAATGGTGAGGCGGAAGAGAGGCATACGGTTCAGCGCTCGTTTTTGGAAATGTGTCGAAAACTAATGGGTCGGAGACTTAGGCGCGGTTGGAGAAATACATCATTAATGTCTCTCGTTGGAGATGATGACGATGACAGTATGCTCGCATGTGTGTGAAATGTGATTAAGGACGCGGCCGGATGTAATATGCTTTTGAGTTTTGAACGAGAGAGTGGATTATTGGTACCGTGGTGATGTAATTAGTCATTTGGTGATACGAGGCGTTACGAATTTATAAACGTTGATGATGAATCATGTGATGCGGGAGTGTTGAAGAATCGCTATGGCGAGTGCAATATTTTTGGAGTACAAATCAAGTCGGATAGGACCTTCGGATTGTCGGGAGTTTGTTGAACTAAATGGATTCAATCACGGCTGGATTCTGTAAAGCTGATAGTACAGATAAGTAATTGACGGATGTTTGAATGGCAGACTGAATGTATTGCTGAATTGTCTAGAATATTTTGTGGTCTTACGTCAACTTTTGGGGCTATGAATCGACTTTGTGTAATCGCAATTTTGATAAGACCATCAATTTAGGTCCTACTGATCAAGAACAATATGAAACTGGGGTGACAATGATGGTGGGATAAATTTGATGATGCCGAAATCGTTTTTTGAGGTTATTGGGATTTAGAAGAGATGAGAGCCATATGTTTTGGATGAAGCTGGCTGGCAGATTTGAGTTCATGCTGGAGACTGCCGGGAATTTAGGGCAAGTGCTCTGAAGCAGATAGGAATTGGTAATGGTAGTCAGCGCGGACTGCGAAGAAGAGTTGGTTGATGGTTCCAACATTAAAGTTGAGTCTCTTGTTTATAAGAATGATTAACCGGCTTGGCTCTGCGGCACGCTTGCTCTTGGTCTGGCCGAGAAGGAAACTGTGTGAGTAAGCGTGGACTGGATATCTCATGGGCTTTGTAGCGATAAAATCGGAATGTTATTACTAAAGTTATCATTGTTTGGTGACATTCAGGATTTAGACCGTGCTGATTAAAGGATGCTGAAATATGTGCTTTTGCGGGCATGTGGTGGCATAATGTTATGTTGTCATACGCAGAGGAAAACAAGCAGCTTGTGCGTGAGGTAAAATTGTGAACAATTTTGCTGCTGATCATGCGTTCCATTTTGCTTTGTCGACAAAATGGTATTACAGTTCACAGGCCTATTACGCTACCAGAATTGCAAAGCAATCCTTAAAGTAAGCATGCGGAGAACATAACTATGATTCGATATTAATGATTGCTTTTACTGGCTTAAATGAGCCTGTGATTATGTAGAGCTAGGTTCCCACCTTGGAACTACAATTGCAGGATATTTTGCATTCTGTTTATGCATGCAAAGACCTTGAGCTGTACTGATGGTGATGCAATGTGTACTTCAAGCTTCAGCTTTCCCAGTCGCTTGTCTGAGCCAACTTGAAGTTACGGCACATATTCCATACTAGCTTAACTACTAACAAGTCGAAAGTGTGCATTGAAATTCTGCAACCGGCATCGTGATTCAGTGCAATGCAGTTATGGGAGAGACAGTTCCACCTGCAAGCAGATGCTGCTTGCGGAAATTTTTAGACCTCATGGCCAATTTGTTAGAACTCTCAGAGTAGAAATACTCAGAATGTGAAGGACGTTCGGAAGTGTTTTTACCACATCAAGGTGTTTGCAAACTATGTAGCTGGTAGCTGGCATTTTAGTTGCCCATGAGGTCAGCTTTTTTGGCTGTTGAACTTCCTCGTTCTGATCAAGATAAAAAGGTTTCCATGGTTCACGTTCACACGCTGTTGATGATAAATCAAGGAAGATCAAATCAATTTCCTGAAATTGAATCAGGGTTCATGCATGAGCTCACAAGCGTGCTTACGCCTTGCAATTAGGCAACTTACCCATTAAAGCTCTCGAGAAAGAGGACGGTTTTGTTTTTTGATATGTTATCATTTATGCTGTAACTGTCCATATGAGTACCATGCGTGATTGCTGAGGAGCAATTCTAAGTCTTTTGTGTGTTGCATATAAATCGTAGTTGTCTCAGAGTTCGTAGATACGTGATCATGACTTAATATCCTACTTTTTCTGAACTGATTAGCCAGAATCTCTGTCTTATGTAATAACTGTGGATTTCCCAGCTGATGAGAACATGCTGAGAAAGAAGCATCTGAGTGTTTCCATATAAGTTCTTGCTTCGTAATGTGATCTTTGACTCTACGAAGGAGAACTTTCTGTAATTTTAATATGAGATTGATGCTTTTTCTTATTAGACGTTACAGGCCGTAATGATGCAGAGTAGATGATGCAGAGTCAGTGTATGAGCTGGCTGATCTATACCGGCGGCGGACTGGCAGCTGATAAATATGCCATGACTATTGTGTAGATCCAGTCCAGTCATGAATGAGTAAGAAGTGAATAGACAGGTGAGGTGAGATGAGTAACATGTGTGGAATAGGACAGGGAGAGTTCTCAGGTGAGGGAATAATCCAAGGTAGGCTCAGGCTCTTTATCTCACTTGTTGGTCGTACTTGTACCTAAAATACAATGTGGAACTTGACTTTTGTGTGCTTCCATGGAATGGAGGTTTGGAAAGAAGAATTGTGTGTGAAATGAATCTACACACTTCCGTCGTACCGCCCACCTGTGGCCGTTAGAAAACCGTGAGGGGCTGCAATAGTGACAGAGGGCAGTAGGTTTCTGTTGGAAACCCCATGTTTTAACCGACAAAGTTTTCGCAGCTATTCAAGTGCATTACTACCACGGTTACTGATGTTCTATTGAGTGGGTGGAGGGTTTGCATGCAAGCGAATCAGGTACTGGAAGTTGATTCGAGTAACTGAAGAGCTGCAGGACAATTGATGGCATAGAAGATGAAAGTGCAAGGAGAAATTAGCAAGAGACTCGATTTCTCACTATAAGACTTGCTTGCAGTTTCAGTTTTGCTCTACTGATTCTGTGTTCCTTGAGGTTGTGTTTATTGTAACTCTTCTTCAAAGTGCGGTTTAGGAGACGACAGCTTCTTGTGAACTAGCAACAGCAAAGTTTGCATAAAACTCCGAGAGAGCTTGCAAGACGTTGAAAGGAGCAGTCGCTCTTTATCAGTTAGATTTGAGAGGTTGCCCCGTTTAGAGTCTGCGCTCTTTCAGTATAAGTTGGGTTGACAGTTAGTGTTTTGGGATTGCGAGATATTGCTCGTATCTTCCGGAGCTTGTGTCTTTAAAAGTTCTGTGAACCTGGGATTCGAGGGAAGAAGTGTTTTCATCAGTCTGGTTTCCGTAGCAACAGAAGTGTCTTGAAGATAAGAATTGAAAATGGTGGCTTCAAGCAAGAATGTAAGTAAAACATCTGCAATTTGTAGTCGTCAGAAGGTATTCTACTTTAATTTTAATATGTGCAGTGTAGTAACGGTAGTAACGGATCGTTACAGCAGTCAATGGAGGATTTCCGTATGCCGTATAATTGAACAAAGTCTCGTATACGCAAATAAGACAAATTGCATTGCCAATCAGCAATCAGCATGATTTCATTGATTTCGCTTAAGGAGTTCTGTCGAGCTATTACCGGTTGCTTTCATGATTCGAAGTTTGCAAGGCCTGATTTTAGACTTTCAGTAAAAGTTGTCAGCTATAGAAAGTGTTTTTAAATTATTTGGAAGCAGTGTTGTGGTTGCCAAGGTATTTAGGCTAATCTTTGCTGTGAGAAATTCGGAAAAGCTCAAGCTTTGTTGGAAATAGGACGAGCTTTGTTCTTTGATCTTATGGGGTTTCAATTAGAAAGAATTGAGAAAGACTTCTTTGATTTTGTGCATCCTTCTAAGATTACAGAGATGCAATGCATTTTGATTTTCAAGTTTGTGGTTTCTTTCCCACATCGTGTAGGCATCTAGACTCATTTAATTAGCAGAGCAAAGATTTTCACTTTTCCTGAGCTCTAACGAGAAAGTGTCTGGGTCTACTTTGGTGACAGATGCATTAGCTTGTAGCTCTGTATCTGAATGCATCTGAAACTGAAAGCTCCTTTTATTTTTCCGCAGTATATTTTCATTGTATTCTTCGCAAGTGCAGAAGATCGTCATGCTTAATTGTGTAGGTAATTGAAAAGGAGAATCGGTTGTTACTTCATTGGTCCTGGGTACGCTGGCTTGTATTGGATTTGCTTGAGATCATAGCATTCAATACAGGAAAACATGATTTGGTTTAGAGTTGTAACAAGAGCTGGATTCATCCAAGTTAATGCCTGATTGTGTGGGAAAAGGTTTAAATGGCTGGAATGGGCCTATGGGCTAGGGGATTTGCATGGAAATTAAATCCTTCAAGGTAACAATTACCATGGATGAATGATATACGAAATACGAGGCTGTTACATCCTGGCGTGAATATTTTTTAATTGAATTAGCTTCTGATGCAAAGATGCAAAGTTGAACTGTAGAAGTGAGAAGCTATTACTAATTGCGAATTGGTGAATTTGGCTTACGTGTGGGCTTGTCAATGAGTTGAAGGAAGGAGCCACTCAGTTGGCAAAGGGTTAATGGTAGTAGATATAATGAGCTCAGCTGCTATTTTAGTCTTCGGCATTTCATGAGTTTGTGCATTATGGAATAGGCGAAAATAAAGGCAGTGGAATTTCGTGCTGTTGTAAAATGAGTAAACAGAGATATCTTCTCTTACGCTCTTGAAGCGGTACGATGTAAGTCAGTCAGTTGGCTTTGTCTTGTAGCCTTTGGTCCATGTTCAAATCTAATGTTGATGTCATTATCACGTCAGCAGCACGACAAAAGTGCTCCTAGTGAGTTAGACTTGTTGATTGAGTTTCCTTGTGGTTTGATACTGCAAATCCTGGTCACTACAATAACAACGGATGCGTATGGTTTTGCAATGACCTCACCATATACGTTGTAAATCTTTTCTGGATAAGGAAGCTGCGAGTTACATCGGCGTTCTTTTGAAAAAATGTTGTCGGGATTTATACAGTAAGCTCACGAAATTGTGAGTCATAGTAAGCGTTGTGGTAGCCAGATGAATTTTTCCAGCATCTCATTCGCTTTTTCATTGCCATAAAATGAGCACCTATCTGGTTACGTCTCGCTGTAGTTTCTGAGGCAAAAAAGCGGCGGCTACAGAGGTTGCCTGTAGAAGTCGTGAGAAAATGATTAACTAGCGTTAAGTTACCTAGAATTTCCAGGCCGGAGCAAAGATGAAGCCGGAAATCTGCAGTCTGAAATGCATGGCTAACATGTATATGGTATTATAAAGTGAAAGAACTGAAAATCAGTACATTAGTTTGCATGGGATGTATACGCTAAACGTTTCACTACAAAAGCAACAACCTTTTCATGCTTCACTGTGAACTAAGATTTAACATGAAGTTGTGAAACTGTCCAAACTTGCAAGTAGCGGTTAGCTTTATATTTACTGACAACTTTTATCTGAAAATGTCTCGATGTTTTGCACCTGATGACCTGATGCACCTGGTTTCAAATAGCAAACACGGTTGGAAGCGAATATCAACTGATACTAACAGCTCCGAACTGTGGTCTATAGAGGTTGTAGTTGTCATCAAGATAGACAAGAAGAATTTGTCACTTAAATACAGGCGACTGCTTTCCATTTGCATTTGAAAAATCAAATATACTGGTTCAAACTAGCAATATTAGGTCAGTTTTGCGCAGAATCTCGAAAATCAACTTGCATCCAACCGCACGAGAAGAAGGTGGTGATTGAAAGCCAGTTATAGCTGGCTAGCATACATGAAAATCATTGGTTGGTGGCGGGTGTGACGAACTGAAGCATGGGTAATGAGGTTTCATGCATAGTTGAACTTGTTTGTAATTCTAAGCATTTTATAATGAGATTACTTTCTTTGATCCAGGTGAACGTCCGCGTGACGACTATGGATGCGGAGCTGGAATTTGCCATCCAGCAATCCACAACAGGAAAACAGTTATTTGACCAGGTCGTCAAAACGATTGGGCTGCGTGAAATATGGTTCTTTGGCCTTCAATACGTAGACAGTAAAGGCTATTCCACATGGCTGAAGTTAAACAAGAAGGTATAATGAATTTTACCCTTACAAATACCTTGGTTCAATTTACAGTTGGGATTTCGCACAATTGTACGAAAGAATTCACTAACGTAAGATAAATGCGGGCTATGGGGTCTGTGGGATTTTGTCAAATTTGTCTTTCAGCTATCGTAACAATATGTAATTGCCTTATGATAGCTTCAAGAGTAACAGGTTCCGGGTGGGGTTGCTTATGTATATCTTGTACTATGTGCTTGAAAACAGCAGGGTATTAATCTTAATGTGCTTTTAACTCTATCGCTGCGGATTGGGAACTTAACAATTGGTTTGGCTGCTATCTTGACCGAAGGAAGAACCAGAGGATTTCATAGAAATGCTTGCTCGAACGCTAAAATGCAGAGGAGACCCCGAACTGGTACTAACGCCTTTCATTTTGTGAAATTAGGTTTAACTATTTAGTTAATACGAACTTATCTCTTGAAGTCTTGATAGAAGTAAACGTAACCTTCAGGATGATCAGCTGGCTGTCTTAAACGAAGCATTTCATCTGCTTAGTTTAAAAACCGAAAGGGACACGCTGCAAACTTATTTATTCATGCATTCTGTGTACGATCTTCTGACAACAGTTTATTCCTGTGTCGATAGCTGCTCCCTGTCGTCACGAATCGTTGAAGTCGTGGGTACTAGTCGCAGAAATATTTAGGTACTTTCAACATTGTAACCCGATTTTAAATGGTGCACGGATGTTTTTCATTGTGAGTTTTTGGACTGATTGTTCATGCTTCCAATTAACGGAATCAGTTCGAAATACACTGAACCATCTACCACACTGCTGATTATTAGATGTTTGCATAGAAAGAATCACACCCTCTTTGCTTTGAATATTAGCACAGTGACACAAAATAACTCTTGTTTGCAAGGGCTGGTTATTGGCTACCTATGTTCATCATATTGGTACGAATGCAAGAATGCATTTGCTTGCACATTACGTTCACTCTAACAGATTATAGCAAACGCCGTCAATATTCGTGCAACAAGGTTTCGTTTCTTGTTCGGGTTTCAAAGTTTGCCACAGCAATAGATGTTTGACGCTTTCTGTTTTTTTAGCCCTTTAGTATAATATTTAACTTTGATTTTGCACAACAAGTTGTCGCTATTTTTTCTTGTATTAGTTCAAGCAATGAAACTGTAAAATGATTGATTGTTGCTGGTCTTTGGTTTCAGTAGCAGATTTTGCTAATGTTTTGGGATTTTGCAGGTCTTGTCCCAAGATATAAAGAAAGAGTCACCGCTGCAATTCCGATTTAGAGCTAAATTTTACCCTGAGGATGTGGCCGAGGAACTTATTCAAGATATTACAACTGTGAGTTTTGTTTTTGATCCTTCATGTTCTCATTCGGCGCGCATTGCGCACAACTGAAACTTGAACAAATTTAGATACTTAACAAATGTTATTCACTGTTACAGAGATTGTTTTATCTGCAAGTTAAGAACGCAATAGTATCCGATGAGATTTACTGTCCTCCGGAAACTTCGGTGCTTTTAGCTTCTTATGCTGTGCAAGCAAAGTATGGAGATTTCAATCCAGAATTACACACATCACTAGTAAACGACCGCATTCTACCACAACGTGTGATTGAACAACACACAATGACCAGAGAAGAATGGGAAGAACGCATCATTACCTGGTGGAAGGAGCACAAGGGAATGATGAGAGAGGATGCTATGATGGAATATTTGAAAATTGCTCAAGATCTGGAGATGTATGGCGTGAACTTCTTCGAAATTAAGAACAAGAAAGGTACAGAGCTCTGGCTGGGTGTCGATGCATTGGGCTTGAATATTTATGAGCGCGAGGATAAGCTGTCTCCGAAGATTGGATTCCCATGGTCAGAAATCCGAAACATTTCGTTCAATGACCGCAAATTTGTGATTAAGCCAATCGACAAGAAAGCTCCTGATTTTGTCTTTTTTGCGCCTCGTCTTCGTATCAATAAGAGAATATTGGCCTTATGCATGGGAAATCATGAGCTGTATATGCGTCGACGAAAGCCAGATACCATCGAAGTTCAGCAAATGAAGGCTCAAGCCAAGGAAGAAAAGCAAGCGAAGCAGCAAGAAAGAGAAAAACTTCAGCGTGAGATTACAGCGCGCGAAATCGCCGAGAGAAAGCAGCAAGAATATGAAGAGCGATTACGAGCTATGCAAGAGGAGATGGAAAAGCGTCAGAGAGAACTGTTGGATGCTCAGGATACCATACGTCGCCTGGAAGAGCAATTGAAGAAGCTACAAGAGGCTAAAGAAGAGTTAGAGTTGCGCCAGAAGGAACTTCACGCCATGATGGAACGCTTAGAAGCAAGCAAAGAATTGGAAATGGCCGAGAGACAAAAGCTCGAAGATGAGATCAGAGCGAAGCAACAAGAAGTGCAACGAATTCAGGAAGAAGTTCAAGCTAAAGATGACGAAGCGAGACGCTTGCAGGAGGAAGTTGAAGAAGCTCGCCGTAAGCAAGAAGAAGTTACTGCAGCAATGTTGAGTGCTACGACGACACCGGCCCATCACATGCTAAAGGACTCTCACATGGAAGATGACGAACACATGATCAATGGACACTCTGAAGACCTTGTAAGTGGTGATATGGTGATTGAAGACCCTGTGGAGGGAATGAGAACTCAGGCCGAAAGAAACGAACGCCTACAGAGTCAGTTGCAGATGCTGAAGAAGGACCTCGCGGCAACTCAAGATGCAAGCAAAGAAACCAACATGGATAAGCTGCATAAGGAGAATGTAAGACAAGGTAGAGATAAATACAAGACACTGCGAGAAATCCGAAAGGGTAACACAAAGCGCCGAGTGGATCAGTTCGAGAATATGTAATTTTATTATTAAGTCTGGTAAAGGTATTTTGAACGGAACTTGAGTTAAGTTCGTCCGTTGGTTCCATTAGCAGTCGATAAGAGCAGATTCTATTCGTTAAATAGCCTACACATACCGGAAGCGTGCCTAGTAGTAGTAGTTGCTGCTTAGTTGGTTTGCGAAATAAGTTTTCCATGCTTGTTCATTACAATTTGGTCAGTGCCTGATTATAATCTATAATATTGAGCGTATTTTTCTCGTACTCAGAGTTCTTAGATCAGATTAGCGGTCGCTACACAGTTACTTACAACGTTCACGGGATATCAGCTTGGTTTAGTGCCCAAAAAAATGTGCCTTCCTACAGCATAATGTAACAGAATATTTTAGGAGCTGTATCCATGCATTTAAGGTAATTGAGTAGGGTAATTCGAACTTATCTATGGCAGGAGGGTATCCACCAGTAGATATGTAAACTAATTTTCCATTACTCGTGTAAGGAGTTAGCTGTATTGAAACCAAAAAATATTTTTAAGGTTTTCACGAGAAGAAGCATAGGATGCTACTATGCTCCGTATGAGGAGACACAAACATTCTTTCACAGAGACTTCCATTAGTTGTTATTGTTATGTGCATGAGCGTTGAAGTTTATTTTTAACAAGGCTGTTTCTTTGGCTGGACAGTACAATTGTCGCTAGGCTAGCTAGCTTCAGTCTTTACAGAATGCAGTTGCCGTTGGCAACTTGTTGAGCTAAGGTTTCTTTACGACATTGCTTGTTTACAGTTAATTAACGTTATTTGCCATTGGGTACCTCTGTGTCTTAATTTCTACTGCAGTAGCAACTTTGACGCTTTTACCACCAACGGTTCGTATTATAACGCCAACTGAAGATTGCACACTGCGCTACGTCTGTGGGATTTAAGGATGTGAATGGCGTCTTGACTGTATATATTTAAGGTCAACTGTCAATAACAGCTGCTGATTTTGGCAAAATTATAACTTATGTGATCGATGACGCTTAAGTCGCTGCTGCATTCGGAATGTCAGGTTGTAATGAATGAGCTACTGTTGCTCTCAAATATTGTTAATTAATTAGACTTTATTACAGTTGCCCGATTGAGTAAGTAGATGATTAATAAAGGATGAAACAAAGTTACTGTCTTTTGATTCGCCACATATTATATCAGAAAATGAGCTATAATGCGATCTATAGATCAAAATGGGCCTTCGAAATTATGTTTCTGTTGTTGAGGGCTCATGATTTTCCCTTTTGATTCCGTAGTTGTTGTTATTATAGCGTTGAGCATCTTGAAGCAGCTCTAAAAGAAAAAATAAAGTCCAGGCATACTTGGCATCTCGGCATATTGACAGTGATAGAGTGCGGGAAGAATTTGACTTAAAGCGCCAAATTCCTAACTGTGTGGTATACCCAAAATCATTGGTGCGGTATACCAGTGTCGCACAGCCATTCTCTGGCCAGTATACCTTCATATGTTAGTAAAACTTCAGAGAGAGACAGGTTTTGGTGTCCTGTGTGCGTTTTAACAAGGGACAGAGTCGCAGCAGTCAGCATCGTCCTGTTGAATTGTCTAGCAATCGAAGAGTAACAGCATCTGTTATAATTTTCAAATAATAAGAGTTTGCTTTTGTAGTTTAGTCGGTGAGTTAATCAAGTTCGGTCCGGAAATTCGTTCCTGACGGAGCTTCGCCTTTGGATCCGTTCATTAGGTGGAAATCATTTGCATGCGGCTTCCGTTCTTTAATTTTGACGAATTCATATTTCCACTATGAAAAGAATTGCGAGAAAATGTCTGAGATTCAAAGTGCGCTAACTATTTGTCAAGTTCTATATTACAACTGACGAATAGAATTAATTTGCATTCTCGGGTCCTGTAGTCATAGTTAAAAAATCAAGCCTCCAGTGTAAGTTGATTAAGTTTATTGTCGTTAGCTGTTAGTTACTTTCAAACCACCAGGAATTCTTTGCTAATAACGAGTGACCGACAAAGTATTAAGTTATAAAATTGACTTTATGTGTTTCAGCATCGTGATTGGCCAAGATTACTTGAAAGGGAGGATTTTCGCAAGCATGTGAAGCTGTTTGCGAGCTAAGCCAATCCTTTTGAATTTAAAACGTGACACAAATCAGTGCGTAACTGTATCATGATGAATGTATCAGGAGAACAAGTTAAGGTTGTTCTACGATCCTCAGAAATGTCGGAGTCTATGAAGGTGAGTCTCGCTGGACAAAATAGTGCACGTTAATAAGCTTGCTATTTTTGCGCTTGTTACCGGTAAATTATAATTCTTGATCTATGAATCCCGTGTTGCAGCTGTGGGCACGGAGCACAGCCGCCGACATGTGCCGCCAAGACATACCATGCACGGGCGTATTCATCCGACAACCAAAAACGCCTGAGATCAGCATGATTGAGCCTAGTAGTCCCACTCCAGCACAGGAAGTAGTTTCTACGTGCGTGTCCTCTGCAGCATCAGTACCTCACAAAGTGAAGAAGCACTATCCGCCGCAGGTCCTGTCGCCCAAGACTCAGACGCAGGTGAGTGCATCAGATGGTTTTTTTAACGTATATTTGACTCATTTAGCTATAGTCATCAAATCTCAGTTTAATGTTATAATTTTTGCTTAGAAGCCGGTGGTTCAAGCGGAACAGGATAGCTCTGGCAGTGAAACCGAATCCGAAGTGAAACAGAAGAGAAAGGTTGCGAAGCCGAAACGTACTCGTGATACGAAAGCTGAGCTGGAGGCTCTTTACGACGTAGAAAATCCTAAACCGTCGACTTCAGCTGCCTTAGCACGCCACCAAGAGCGAATTGCCAAGCTGGCGAATGAAAATTTGTCAGCTACAAAATCTCCTCCTAAACAATCAAAAGCGAATGGTCCCACTCGCTCGGAAAGGATGGCCATGAGAACTCAGAAGAATGCCGACATTGTCAAACAGGTTACTCCCCAGAAACGCCCTCGCGATCGAGTCAAGAGAGGTCAGTTACCCGAGTCTAAAGAATTGGCGACTCCTGTTAATGCTGTAAGGTCGCGTGGTGGCTCCGTTGAAGCTGATTCGACGCCGGAGATGCTACCTGATAAGCCCAAGCGGATTACTCCGAAGAAGCGCGCTCGTGGAAGGGCTGCAAAACGTACAGTTGCTGAGGTGGAAGAGCCGGAGAGTCCCATGGAAGTTACCGACTCATTTATTGAATCTGTCGAAACTGGCTTGAAGCTAGGGGCCTTACCGAATGAACCCTCGGATGGTGCAAGATATTCAGTTGACATTGCCGCAAACGTTACTAATTCGACTGAATCAGGGCACATACATGTGGCCTTTACTGAAAACCTGAATCTGCCACACTACGGCTTAAGGAAGAAGAATTTGCGTCCACGCGCACTGGCGTGCTATTGTGCATGTCAAGGATCTACTTAAGATTCTGGACATTAAAAATTTCTTGGATTCGGAAAGAGCTGTACATTTGCTGCTCTCAACCTGAACACAAAGCAACTTTTTATCTCGTGGAAGATATAATAATTTTGTACCAAGTAACCATTTATATAACTAGACATATTTTTATATTTCTGTACCTTCTCTTCGTACCGACTATTGACGTGATAATTGTACCATTGTGCATTTATGCTGTACCTTAATTGTACCATAGGTGTACACGCACAGGTGTATCGCGCTTAGAAGAAGTAAATCTATATTGTAAAATGATTGACCAACAGTATATCCGTTTAACATTTATTCACTGAAATTATCAGCTTATTCTCGAGCTCGAACATGGAAATACGACAGTGCATGCAAAAGCCTGATTTGTAAAATACGCAAAATCTAGCCATTACAAATTAATGAAATTGATCGTCGCTGATAGCTTTGAAGGAAAAGTAAGTAATGGCGACAAATATTTTCACCGGTAAAACTAGTTAGACAAACTGTATCACTAGCTCAATATAACTCACAGTCGCGAAGAGAGTCATTTGGCGACCCCAATGACACCACAGGCAACGCGAGCACCAGCATTTCCAGTAGTCTTACTCAGTTCATGTCCTCCTTTGCCCAAATCATCAGGATCAGCATGTACCTACACCAAAATGGACAACAATAAGTACAACGTAAACTCAGTGCTAACCTTTCACCATCAAAGAGCTTCTGTATCGGACAGAGACAAACATTCAATATGGATATGGCGCACTTGCAGGAAACAAGTTCTAACAATGAAGTGTTTGGCTATGGCTACATGACTGCTATGCAGGATTGAAACTTACCACCATAGTACGCCCGATAATATTCATTTCCCCACTCAAAGAAAGAATAGTATCCTTCATTTGGATTTTGGCAACCCCGTCGTCTCCAGCCACAACGTTCCCAAGGTCACCGGCATGACGCTCAGCATCCTCTGGACCTCCGTGAGTCTTCTTCAATGGATTGAAGTGAGCACCTGCAGATACGCATCCGTCTGTAGTATCTCCAAATTCGTGAACGTGGAAACCATGCTTGCCTGGAGTCAAGCCCGTGATCTCCCCACTGACTTCCAAGGGGCTATTGGGCTCCTGCAATTATTGAATTATTAACATCCAATACTAGATTTTACAAGCGTCTGAACTCAGTTCCAGTTATATCTATACCCCCGCATTAGTGGTTGTTCCTACCGAGCAAAGCCATCATTTCATCACAGATCAGGTAAGTGAATGAGCTCCAACCGTTTTTCAAGATGACCATCCATAATTACAGAAATTGCAGTTAATCTTACGAAAGGGATTGGATCCAACCCAACAACTTACGGCTTGAGAAAAGCGAACGACTCCTTTCACAACGTCACCTTTGAGTACACAAACTGCGTTCATAGCCATAGCGGACTCACAAAGTGGTTTCCCGATTTCACCTGCAACGATCCAACAAGCAGCGATTATGCAATTAGATGCTTCGAAAGCATCTCAATGTCAACTCCATCACGAACACAATGACATAGACCAGTCCTGGCCAGTGCTGTGTCCAGCAGCGAGCTCAAAAACGACGCAGTACTGCTTAATCTGCTTCAAAACACATCCAGTACTTATTTTTACTAGTTCGTAATAGCTCATTAAGTAGCTGAAGCTCATCACACAATTATTAGTTAGCTCATTTTGCAATTAGATGCTTCGGAAGCATCTCAATGTCAACTCCATCACGAACACAATGACATAGACCAGTCCTGGCCAGTGCTGTGTCCAGCAGCAAGCTCAAAAACGACGCAGAACTGCTAATCTGCTTCAAAACACATCCAGTACTTATTTTTACTAGTTCGTAATAGCTCATTAGGTAGCTGAAGCTCATCACACAATTATTAGTAAGCTCATTCCAATGAAGCCGGCATCCTACATCGTCCACTTGAGTCGCCTGAGTATGAGCTAATTGAATTTCACACGAGAAAACCTTTTTGCTTCTTTCGCTTATTTGAAGGCCAATCTGAGTAGGGCCGTGTGCAAACCCTTTCAACACCCAGCAGCGCAGCGCAGCGGTTCAACAACTGATTCAGAAACTTATATAATCGCAAAAAAGTTTCGCCGAAATTCTATTCAAATTGTACTATTTCCCTGTGTCTGAAAGACAAATCAATGCAATTAATGAGATATTCTGAAAACTTACCCAGCTTCCGGTTTCAATTAGCGGTCAAGGGCTGCAGTTGACAGAAATAGAATATTGCAAATTTTCGCGTGCACTCACTCCAGTCCTTCCTTCGCAAGTTTCAACCTTCAACTGGAATGAGAAGAGGCTGTGACGTTGATATTGGATGGGATGCTTTGTATATGTAAATGCCTTGTCTTTCGTACGGGATCACCCACCGGCTCCGCATTTTAGTATGCCTCACAGAGTGTATTGTTTAGAGTCCGCGGTCCATGCAATCAACACAACGCACACATGCACCGTTAGTACTACCCAAGAAGTTTTAGTAAGACATCGGCAGTTACCAAATCGTCCCAACCCACCGACTTTGACAGTGCATTCTGTAGTGACCAACACCAGTTATTTGCAATACAGCTGGTCCGAAAAATCTGCTTGGAGAAAATGGTGATCATCGGACGTAAACAGTTGCCGAAATGTGGCATAGCATGAACCGGAAAAGGTGTACTGCTCTCGGCTGGCTCCTCTAGTCGTCGTCGTCCCATCTGATTATTTTCTTCAAGGGATCTTCTCAAGTACGGAACGTGGAATATGTAACTTATTTTTTGCGGTTGCTATGACATCTGGAGGAACACAATTTTATCAGGGTTTGAGTTGAGCTCTTGTGAAAAGATGCAGCATCAAAAGATAAATTAACTATAATGAATACGTCAGTAGGCAAAAGTGCAGTTAAGAGTGCCCTGTCGCCAACTAGCAATCAGTAAATACGAACATTTTGTAAAAGTTTAGATATGCAATTAGTTGCGTGGCCGGGGATGTAGTTTGTCCAAAAAAGTCTGGAACCTTTCATTGGTATGAACACGTGGATACTTGATGTGGCACAGGACCCTCAAGCAAAGGAAATCGAAAGTTGACAACGCAAAACCTGATTAAATGTTATCTTTCAACGAAAGCAGTCAATCGCTTACTTACGTCATCTTAATGACCATTAGTTGAATTCACTGTGGGGTGTGCTCTGTCGAAGGACAAGCGTATAGTCATTGTTCATAAACAAATACGGAATGGAGTACCAACGATCACTCGAGCAGTTGGAAACTGCTGCTAGGATACTGCTGGTAAGAGATTAGAGGTTTCGGGTTTGGCCAATATTTTCAAATCTAATATGACATAACTGACCTTCTTCGCTTGTTTGTAGGCACCACCTAACTTGGTTTCAAAGGAAGAACGCGTATCTGCAGAAAATGTAATTGTGGAGTTTCGAAAAACACGGAATGCATTTGCTCTTTGCAAGTTCATATTGGGTGAGATATTACAACTCTTTTCTTGAATGAATTTTCTAGGAGGAAATCATCTCTTTGAAGGTTTCAGTTGTCATGAAATCTGTTTTCATGTTACAGAGAACAGCAGGACGGAGCTGCTGGTGTTTGAAACTGCTGATGTGATGCGAAATAACTTGATCCAAGACTGGAAAAAGTTGCCGGCTGAAGATGTGGTGGCGCTGAACAATAATTTGCTGGGAATTTTGCTCAGTCCTTTGAATCCGTTATCTTACAGTGCTCAAAGAAGGTTGGCGTCTGTCATTGCCTTAATTGTGAAGCATCAGAGCTTTGATGAAGTGGGGAAGCAAAGATCTGAGCTAGTGAACCACTTGGTGAACTTAGTTTTCAGCCATGCGGGACCTGTTGGTAAGTGTTTGAATAAAAGAGTGTAGGAATTGGGAAATATTGAAACGAGTTGAGCAGAAGGATTATGTGAATGGGGTCTAAAACGTATGCTGTTGGTGACTTTGCAGGTGTCAATTTGTTGTATGTTTGATGCTATCATGGCAGAGCATCAGTATGTTGTGAATGTATCGGATGCTTCTTTGACCTTCGAGATGCATTTTGTTGCGAAGAAGGATTTCGAGAACACTGACCTGTTAAAGATGTTTCAGTTTTGTCTCCGTTGGCTCAGTTCCTATAATCATGACCCCTCAGATTTAGCGAAGCTTAGGAATTTGGATCATGTTCTGAAACTGATTGAGAATATATTGTACTGGAATTTCACCAAGAATTTACCTAGACGAGTTGCTGGTGTGGTGGAAATGGAAGCTACCCCGGCTTTCAAGCCACCGATGAGTTGGAGTGATACTGTGTGTAACGCTGCGTTTATACCAGTGTTTTTTGATACGCATTTTAAGCTTCGAGGAAACGAGACTTTCATACCTAGGACTGTCAATGCGATACTCCAGTTAGTTACCCTTCATGGACCTTTAGTCAATACTAGGGACAGCAGAATCGAATTTCTGTCAAGACTGATACCACCTTTTTCAGAGTTGTTGAAATTGTAAGTCAGCTACTTTTTTCATGTAAATAAACGCGAGATTAGCGGAAGGTATGCTAATAATGGTGACGTTCAATGTTTCAGGCCTAATAAGCTGCCCGCTGAAACCCTCGGCATCAGTGACATAATGAGGAAAATTATGCTTTTTCATCGAACTGGAAACCTACTTGGACTTACACCAGAAATGTTCAACGAATTCATCAAAGCGGCTGGAGCTTTTACTTGCTCAGTAATTGAGATGTCTATCATAGAAGAAAGTGTAAGTGTATTACGAAGATGATTTGAATTCAAATAATTAGTGGAATCAATGAGCCGTAAATAATCAGTATCTTCTTGTTCCAGAAACAATATGTAGATGATAGAGTGTATAGGGAGTCCTTAACTAGGGTGCTGGAAGCTTGGATGAACATTTTGACTGACACTGATGCCTCTGGCCCGAAGGAAGTCATGAGACCCGTTGCAACGAACATATTCAACGCTTACCTTCAGGCACATATTTCCCCGCCCGAGGGATTTAGACAATCAGCGGAAGTTATTCATGAGGATCTCGAAGAAGAGGATGAAAGTGATTCCGTACAATTTCGTGATCAGCTACAAGCAATTGGTGTTTTTGGGAGATTCATTTTAACACATGCTGTGCCTATCGTTTCCAATTTACTCAGCTTCAAGTGTGCAGCCTTTTCTGCCCAAGTTGAGAGGGTTCGCCGCTGGTACGGCAGGAAGAGAAACATTGGATATGCTAAACGAAGACTTGCACTGGGTGATCTTGATAGCAGGTAAAAACTGAAGTGAACATTTAGTATTCACTATCCCATTAGCTTCTTGAGGCAACATTATAATTTTTTACTTTTTCATAGGTCATATCCTTGCTTTCGATGGGGTCGGGGAAACTAATTTGATTCCACCAGAAATCATAGATGTGTCCGTTTAGAAACGATACAAATCCTGACTTGGCTGCAACTGCAATCCGGAATGCATTTCAGCTGCTACCCGTGCCTGATTCCAACGAATTAGATCCTATTGTCGGCCTCGTGTGCAGAGTTATAAGTTTAAGTGAGATGGAAAGAAGAGTTATGGAGTTCAAATTTGGGGGAACTACTCAGCCCGGAAGTTGCTAGTAACGTCTTATGGTTCTTGCATCGCTGGGCACAATCATACTTTAATATGAATGAAGTTTACTACGCCACGGTAAAAGTTTATCGAGTTATTACTTAAAAGTTACTACAAAATAAGTTGAATATCTTAATAATTTTTAATTTTTTCTAAAGCTATAAAATTCATTCTTATTTTTTCTATATTTTTATTTTCAGGTAAGTCCCAGCTTTATATCGGCATGGGGAACGAGCAGCCCAACATCCGCTGTGGTTCAAACTGCACTTTTCCGTCGCATCAGAGAAGACCTAGTTCGATTCAGTGGCGAACCAGAAGTCATGAAGGAAGCTATCAACTTACTATTAGCTCTTGTTGACTCCACCAAAAAGTGAGTTGGCTGGCTTTAGTATAGATTTTTTGAGTATATATTGATATTACTTGTATCACATTACATTGATAGTATCATCATGAAAAATTGGCAATATTTTAGAGCTGAAACAGCGATCCAGTCACCGGAATTACCAGAGCTTTTAGCTCTGATAGGACAAGTGGGCCCAGGAAAATTTCAAATGCCGAATACCCAATATCGGAAGTTCGTTAGGGCTATGGTTACTGTTGGCTCCTGTTGTGAGGATGCGGCTCAACGCAATGAATATTGGGACCGTATTATTACTCCATTGATACAGCGATTCCACGTTGTGCTGAATTTGAGCTCAGTTGACCGGCATCGCGACGATGCTAGACAGGAGTTAGCTTACGTTGTGTCGGGGCTAATCGGTACGGCTATGTCATCTAATTCTAAGACAGCTGCAGCGTTATATGATAAAATAGGTCCTACAGTTGTTTCAGAGTGTGGTATTCTTACTGAAGCATTACCATAATTACGATGACATTGTCGAGCTGATACTTGAGTTCATGACTGAGGTAGGAAAGCGATCTTTATCTTATTTAAGCCATAGAAATTCCGTTACATTGTACGATGGAGCAATGGCTGTAGTGAATTCTTATGCTCAACATGCTTCAGGTAGGCGAAATTTTGTAAAAACTGCAGAAGAAGACGCTTATAATGATCTAGTCCTTCTCTTGGACATGTTATCATGTTTGTTAACCAAAGATTTCTTAGATTTAAGTCCTGAAGCTGTGAATGAAGGGCTAGCTCCTCCTATTAGTGCTGCAGAAGTCAGTTTGCAAGGTTTAGGAGTTGTTATGCCATTTATGAGTGCTGAACTCTTACGGTATCCAAACCTTAGCAGTAAATACTTTCGTCTCGTTGCGTTTGTGACTGAACTGCATGCTGAAAAGGTAATGCGTCTTCCCTTACCGATGATACAAGGCATTTTTGAATCTGTTCAGTTGGGGTTAGAAACTACAACCACAGAGGGATTTACAAGTTGCTGTGAATTTATACTCGTAAGTTTGAAACTAACTTTTTTTCAAAATATTAGCTACCTGAATATCTAGCTTACTAAATAGTTAATTATTTCATTCCAGGCAATATCCAATTACATTTCTATGAACAACCAACAGACTTCTGCGCCAGGCGAAATCTGTAAAAACTT
Organism: Sminthurides bifidus; assembly: GCA_009872375.1. Taxonomy (NCBI): domain Eukaryota; kingdom Metazoa; phylum Arthropoda; class Collembola; order Symphypleona; family Sminthurididae; genus Sminthurides; species Sminthurides bifidus. The sequence continues at coordinate 416 of VRMD01000893.1, read as the reverse complement.
TTTGAAGGTAATTTTCCGTTTCAGTTTTATTTGCTAATTTCGATACATACACGTAAATAGAATTCAAATATGTATTTATTTCTATCGTGACGCAGTATTTCTTGGAGATTATCTTGTCAGACAAAGTCAACAAAGAGTCAATACCTGCGGTCTCATCTGCCCTTTTCGCTCTGATTTCGGCATTTAAGGTAAAATTTTCAGCCGCTAAAGAACTTACTTGAATATAAAGCGGTGATCGTTGGGATCTATTATATTGATTTTCGATAATTATCTTGTTTGAACAGGAAATCTACCATGAATTAGCTCGCCAGCTAATTTTGTCGCGTCCTCCTGGAGAAAATCAGCAAATTTTGAGTGATGCTTTCGAGAAGCTAACTGCAAATCTAAACCTTGGAGCTGGTGGTGACAGAGCAAGT
>VRMD01000892.1:0-20674 GCA_009872375.1 Sminthurides bifidus | reverse complement strand
GCGCTTCCAAGATCTCGATCAAATGTGGAAAGCTTATATTTGTTCCCAACGTGTTAAGAACCTGAAATAAAACGAGAGCGTACATCAGCATTAGAATAACTACAGCAGTGAAAGATAATGATCACTAACACTAATTTAAAGGACCGTGACTGCATTGACCTTGACTTACCCTTAAATTCATCATTTTCTTCGCTATATCTTTCAGGACCCCACTGGGAATCCAGTACATATCACATAAACTCAACGACGTAACTACAGAAGCCCGGTCAGGATTTCTTAAGAACTTCATCAAAACCAGCCGCTCGACCTTCATGTTCCAAGTTATGGTAACACTTCCACACACCGTCCTATCTTTCAATATTGCGTCCATCTTCCTGCATGTGCTTGATAAATTGATAACATCCACCAAATCCAGAAACTTAACAATATGCAAAATCATCTCATCCGATAAGTAAGTCTGTCAACGGACTGAGCTCATGTATATTCAACGACTCCATATCACCAGGTTCTGAATTCGTGTCTAGGTCCATGTCAAGCTTGGCAGAACTTCTTGTAACCTGTACGGAGGAGGCAGATCACACATGAATTAGTAATTGATTCATCTAGTTAGTTGATAACATCTAAACATTACATTACCAGCAGTGGAATCTTACATCAGAAAATTAGGCTCGCTCGTCACATGCTCATGCCCCAGCAGTACTACAAATACTTACAGCAACATTTATCTATATTTGTACTAATGTCCTTCAATGTATCTGGCCAAAATTCAGCATTTCAAATAAAGAATCGGAAAGGAATGCTTTCGATTTTCCAAGCCTCACTGCACAAACAAAGTCCGCTGTAATCGGTTCAATGATCTACATCTAAACACTTATAGCTTCTATCAAAATCTAATCACAGCTACCATACATCTAGCTGGGACTAAATTCTATAACTACAAACACTTAAAATCATAAACTTTTATCTAAAGCTTGCAATATTTTCTATTTCATTTCACTGCTGTAATTTATATCTTTCTAATTAAGTTTTTTTGAATCACAACATTTAATCAACAACTAAAACTATTGAACACTTTGAATCACACACGCAATCGTTCCAAAACTTCTTCAGCCGACTGATCATGACGACACAATGTAAACGTAGTTTATATGCAAAGTATTTTATAAACCATCTAATTACGATTAGCTGCAGTTAAAGTATCTGCCTTCTGTTTCTGACACAGTTTACTGCAATCAGCTGAGATTTGCCAACTGAAATTGCACAGTGCATTTGGCCGACCTTCAGGGCGCTCCGCCAGCTTCAACAATTTTTGGTGCGTCAAGAAAGTCGTCACTAGCCTATCCCCTTGCCTGTTCCCAAAGTTAAACCACCGTTCTCGCAAACGTTTTCTCCAATGAATGTCCTTTACAACAAAGGCAACTGTTTCCTAACATCCTGTCAGAACCTGCCAAAAAAGTTAAAGCGCTTCTAGCCCTCATCAATTAACGTCAATTTCGCTTTGAATCGCACATTTTTAAAACACTTTGATTGCCTCTAAACCTTAATGGCCCTTTTCTGAAGTCATAAACACTGCCATTTATCAAAGTGACAAGATACACAAGAAACTGATATCATGCCACAAACCCGCTCTGTAATTCCAAGCAGCATCCTGGACCTGTCATGAAAATAAATGACAAACAGACAGATTGAGCGTGGCAAATAGGCTCTTGTTCTCCGCTTCGCAGAAGTATTTACTGACATTGTCGGTTTTCGCCTACTGTTCCCCGCCATTAGGAGAATTAATAGAAACTTCACCGTCCCATTGATTCTGCACCAAGGCGAATGAGGATACAAAATGGCAGAGGAACAAGTCGACCACGGGGAATTTGAGCAAAGCATGAGAATGATTCCATGCTAAAGTAATATAACGACGTTGTGGAAGAGGTGTGCATTAGCAGATGAAGCCCCTTGTATGAAGAAGATTCTCAGGGGAATTAACTCATTCCCTTCGAGGCAGGCCGGGATCTGTGAAGCCACAGTGTTTTAAGCTGATTAAATCCAGAATCCGGAAAATATATAAAAGGTATTACGGGAAGAAAGAAGAGCGGAAGATTTTGCGCGGCAAAATGTTTTACGCCCGGCCCACCCACTGCCGCTTTCAGATGTCCTCTCCATGTATGCCCGCATCCGTCTCCTGCTATCCTTATCCTCTTCACACGATTCTTAACGTCTCACTGTAAGGGATGACCGCGGTAAATCATCTCTTGCTAATTCCGCTCTTGATCCTGTCCTCAGTGCCCCAGGGCCTGCTTCAATTTCCTTTGTTCAAGTTTACGGAAGAAGCCATCGATAATTGTTTCACGGAGTTTTCCAGATCAAGAAACCATTACCATTTAAAGCCATCTCATTCAACGTTTCCTTACAAAGGTAACGCCTATGTAGGAAGGCTGCGAATAGCAGCTTTTCAACCTACTGCAAGTCATGTGTAAAAGTGGTTGTACGTTAGTGCCTAAGGTCGTGAGAAAGGAAACCGCAACTTTGTTTCGAACATGCTCGATTGTGTGGTGAAAGCGGTGAAAGCAACTTCAAGCACTGTCACAGTTTCTGCATACGAACCATGTGCTTAGTCGTCTGGTTGACAAAATACCCCACCACGAGGATTATTGCTGTCGTTCACTTGGTAAGACTCACCAGTTCGACAAATATCAGGTCTTTGTTTTGTCAACTTGTATTCTAATACCTTTCAATTGTTATAACGAGTCGTCTCAACTATACATTTCATGGTATTGTGCCTCCTCTTCGATTTAATGTTTTAAACTTTCAAGCCAATGACAGTTTAGAATCAAAAAGTTTCTTGAACATTTATTGTTCGCATTTTAAGCTCAATGTTTCGGTTCTAATCCCGTTTGCATCTGGAAGTAGAACCATCCAATAGATTTCAAAAGTGTCTCTGATTTTTTCCTGTTGCTCAGAAACGGATTCATGAATATTTGTAGTTAATAGCGTCTGTGTCCCTACTTCTTGGAATTTTCGGCTATGCCTGCATCCTTGAAATCCTGGAGCTTTTTGGAGTTAAAAACGGTAAGAGATGGTTCATTTTCTTTCCCCTGTCAACTGCTGTAAGTCATACGTGTGACTCTCAAGTAAACCGCATTTACTTAAGAGCAAATTTGAGTGACACAGAAGCGGTGCCTGTGTAAAGATCTTTTACGTGCCTCCTGCAAATGATGTTCAAATGTGTTTTTTCCCTTTCACCAAAGCATGTCGCCTTTCACGCTTTCACCGCCGTATGTTCCTCTTCTTGTAATGTTACAGAACTGTTGATGGTCTTTTACTGTGATCTAGAGCGGTACAAAGGCGCCGGCTGGATGCTTTCATTAATTCTCAACTCCCTCGAGGTGCTGGGCTCCCTTTGTCTTTTGCGTGGCTCGTGGAAGGTGAGTTAATTTCTGGCACGGTGGGAGATAAGATAATCAAATATTTTCTTCCTGCCTTTGGGTCATTCGACCTTTTAGCAAAAGGAGGTACATCGCGTTCTTGGAGTCAAGAAACGCAAAGCTACAAGACAAATGAACCGGAAACGGTGAAAGGAGAACAATTCTCAATTGCACCATCTCTCTTGCACGCTCTTAAGAGTTGGCGAATGCTACCGTAGCTTTTTTTCCTTTTAAGGTGTCCGTGTTATTACATAGGCCAATTATTGCTGAAAAAGTAGAAAGATGCAAGTCAGACAGAGCCTCTAGCCGGTTCTGAGTCTAGAAACGAACAATTATTTATTAAGAGCTACCAAGGAAAACGTCATCATGAATTCTTTCCGATATTTAATGAAAATGAAACCTGCGAAAAGCTTAGCTCATAGTTACACAGCAAGGAAACAAGTTCAAATTTAATCAAAAGATACAAAGTCATGTCAAGGGAAAGATGGAGCATTTCTTCCCAGGTTTAGGAGATGGATGGGGTGAATGTGACGAACGAGTAGAAAGTTTACGTATACAAGTCTCTAAATGTAGGTTTCTTGTATTCCCACTGGAAGGATTGACTTGAGGAATGTAAATGCTTTTTCCTTCAATGTGTACCCTGGTATCCAACCGTGACTTTCGGCTTCACCAGTAGTTACGGGTCGTTCTCACGAATTTAAGTTGGCAGTTGCCATCAACAAGCTGTTATTGATCTGCAAAACTTACTGGAGTCGAAACTTCAGCGAATTTGTGGCTTGATTACTACTTTTGTTTACGGGCTTCGATGCCGTAGCATTAGCAATCAAAGGTTTGTTATGAGATGAGCCCAAGTCAGTTGCCAATGCCAGATTTCAAGAAAAGAAGCCACACGGTAGCACGAAGGCCCTAACTCAATATGAGCGAGCTGTCGTGAATTGTAATGATTGAAATGAAGTGATTACGTGGCCGCAGTTACATCCACTATCCTACGACTCAACAGTTTCTCAGCCATGATTGCTGCAAGATTGACTCGAAAGTGAGACAAAAGACCAGATGGAGGAGAAATCTGCAAACTTTCTGCAAGTTAGGGCTTCGTAGTTGGCCAGAGCAGGGAGAAAGTTAGGCGAATTTTCGAGAAAAAGAAAACAGCAGAAAGTAGCATGAAGAAAACAAGAAGGAAAATCTTGTCCATGCCAATGTTGTGAATGTAAGAAAGGAAATGTTCCTCCGAACTTTTAGCACCTCCTTAATACCGTGACTCTATTGCAGCCGAAATCTTGGGACGCTTCTACTCTGCAATACGTTTTCTACTGGTGTACAATATCCACCATACTGCTCGTGGCCATTTCCCTACAGTTCTTCTTCAGTTTTCGAAGCTCTTTGTCCGTAATTCTTTTTTACATGGGACACGTTAGCTTCCTCGGCTTGTCCATGGTTGTTGTACGTGACTACATCGAGGAGCTGGAGCACTTACGAAATGGATATGCTACAGTGTCATTGCACATTCCATCCGGATCCTCCTATAATTTTGAAAGTAGGTCTCTCACTCCGTCTGATCGGACCCCGTGAGACCACCACGTTACATTTTGTGTAGCGAATAATAATAAAGGCTGTGGATGGGACAGAATTTGAATTGATTCAAACACTGATTGCATAAGCTTGCACTTCGTTGCTATTGGTGATTGTAGAAGGTTCTGAATGAGAGGTCTGCGATTGAAATTTTGTATTCAATAAATACAGCTAGCTAAAGTAAGCAAAAAGAAACAAGGGACTCATCTTTATTCAATGCCCCCCCTTAATTGTTTAAAGCATAAAAAATTTAAGCATTTGCATTGTAGGCTGTCGGAGATTGAAATGTTAGGGTGTTTTATTTTATACTGCAAAGTTCAATTTACTGATCTGCTGTAAGAGTTAATTAGTAATTTTAGCAGCTGACAAACTTGCCACTCTCGGCACACGCAATTACGTGACCTAAGGTCTGTGGTTGTTTCAAAATGGCCACGTCATCAGAAAATAGTCAGCTACAAGCGCTAAATCCTCCACTGGCTTCGAGTTCGCTCGCTGCAAAGCCAGGAACTGGTACTCCTAGAGGCGATGCACCGGAATTCTTCAATACTGAAGATCTGACAACACCTAGCAAGAACTCTGAGCCGTTCGACTACAAATCAGCCCTGGAGATGGTATCTCAGTTCTATTTGAAAGGAGTCGATTCCATTCCGTTCTCTGTCGCCGAGCTAAGGCTGGACAGGTTTTACAGCGTGGCTGACGCCACGGAAAATATCGTGTTCTACGCTGGTGAGCGCTTGGACCGCGGATCTACGTAATTTTTCAGTAAACGTTTTTTGAAATCACCTAAGGCGCCAAAATACTTTACAACTAAACCTTCTTAATACCTGAAAGCCAAGAATTCCTCTGCTCTACTTATGAAACTCACAATTTCTTTTAATACAGGTGTTGGCGAGGCATGCAACGGCGTTATCTAATGTACTTCTTCACAAAAAATGGCGAATTAGTTTTTTACACCCACCGACGCCGGCCTGACTGCTGCATCTTTGGTTTGACAAAGGAAGCCATCAAGCACTGGTTCACCGAAACCGAATCTAATCCCAAAGATATGACACTAATCAAATGCTACTGGCCGTCAGGAGACTTGCTCGGAGTGATCCGAGACGAAGGCACTTGTTGCCACGCCAAATATACCATGACAGAAGTTAATGGGAAACAGATTGAGACCAGCCTCTTACAATTTGCCTAACTTTTGCTCAATGCTCCAGTGTCAAAACAAATGCTTTTGGATCATCGACCATCATGGAAAATCCGTCGGACAGTTTCGCCAAAACATGGATCCGTTGAAGGAGATTTGGGGGAAGCAAGATCGGTATTTTGGGGCTGAGTTTCCCAAGGAGCTTTCACCAGGGACGAAGCTAATTATAGCAGCTGCTGCAATGGAGATGGTGAGGAATGCCTTGATTTAATACTGGTTATCTTTTCTTCTATCGTTTGGTTTTCCAGTCATACCTCCTTTAGAATCAGTTCTGACATGACGTCACTACAATCAAATCTGTTATTGTTTTATCAATGATTCAATTTCTCGTCTTTATTACAATCCGCAGAATATTTCACACTTCGAACACCGATGGGCCTGGAGAAGTTTCGTGTACTTGTTGATGTGGTCTTCCGTAGCTTTCATTATCATGGGTTTAGTTACTCTTAATAGTTTCGTTTACAAAGATGAAGACAAGTAGTGCAATTTGTTACCACAAACACAGTTGTACAGTCTCATGGACCTTGGAATGCAGCAGCTGAAGTTACTTTTCAAAAACTGAACTTAAATAAAGGCATGATAAAATCTGTTTATTTTGCGTATTCATTACCTTCGACATGAAGACTATTTCACCTATCGTACCTTCGTTTTTACACATGAATTAGTCCCTTAAGCTGGTTCCGTTACTCATAACTCATAACTTTCATAAAAGCACTTCTGCTCCGCTCTGGATGTCCCACAGCCCCTGAACCAGAACCATGAAGACCAATTTAATGAACCAAAACCCCTCTTAGAAAAGCATTAGCACTGCACCTGAAGCCTACCTCTTCGTACCTGTACCTTTTCCACCGGCAGTAAAACCAGCACAAAAACGATGATGAACTAATAGCACGAAAACGGTGCAAAGCGTTCCTCATTCTGGCGGAAACCCGGCCATAATGGAACCTTGAGCCCTGCCGTAAAGTTGAGCTTATGGGCCGCCATACAAAATGAATGAATCGGGTAGTAAAACTACACCAACTACACATGGTTGTAAAATTTAACGGAAAGTAGCACATATCCGAAAGAACTAGGAGGCTAGCATAACGGCATAGCGTGCCGAAACTCGTGAGCAACTTTCTCCTCAGGTAGTCCTTCCCTGCTTATTGGATGTGCAAGCAATATTAATGTTGAAATGGAGATAATTTCTGGCATTAATCCCTTGCAATTTTACCTTCACGCTGGCGTAATTTAGAGTAATTGGTACACGAAATGGATCTGGTGTCATACCATCACCATAAATAGCTTTATTCATTCAGCGTTTTCTGACACTATGGTTGAAATTCCGGAGAAATTGAAACACTTGGCTTTCGTCCCGATCTCCGAACCTTCTCCTTTCCAGCCTTTTCTTTTGTAAGGAAATAATTCCAGTTCCCCTGTAGTCGTAAAGCAGGTGTACTCACCGAGCACCGGCCTAAAAGGTAGATTTGGAGCTTTGAACTCCTGCAATATGAGATAGCTTCCGTATGCTTTAATGTCTTGCAAAATTTATTGCAAGCCTTCCCTATACGTACGAGAATGTGACACTTAATTTCCAAGGACGAATGAATTGCAGAGGCGATTTCAGGAGCCATTTCTCCTCCACGCCTCAATATTTAGTGGTTCGTGAGCATGAAACGAACCGCGCTTGAAGAAAGCTCACCAGAACGAAAGAAGTATTGCAGACGCAACAGGAAATGGAGAAAAGAGGGAAAGTGAGCCACAAAATAAACCAAGCATTGTGTTCAAAACGCAGGAGGGTAATCGGATATGGGCTGGTTGGTACGGATGAATTTCCGACCTCCTTCCGCTCCCTGAGTTCGCTGACAAGCACGTGGAACGAAACAAAACTGGGAGGCCAGCGACTTGATGGCATGAGAACCAAGACCTGGTGGTTGAAACCCCCGATGGAATCCAGTATGGAGCAAATATGGGTCTACAGGAGCTGGAGAAAAGCATTTTGTACAAGCAAAAGCTGAGCATTTTGGCTGCGCAACATGTTATGCAAACTGATAAATAAAAAGCTCTCAGCAAGAGATGAAAGTTGCTGGTCCCAGAAGGCTCTGGAGACTCGAAACGAGTAAAGGAAAATTGGCACCAATATTCTCTCCTCAGTCCTCTAAATAAACTTTTCAAGACAGCTTAGCCGCCTGACAGGCTGCTGGATCTCCAGCAAGACATACGGGAGAAGTGTACAGACGCTTGTGTCGGAGGGAAAATTGCTTCTTCTCAAGATGTGATCCCAGATTGCAAAAAGTCAGCCGCTGAAATGGAGGTTTTGTTCACCGTATTAGCATTCAAATTCCCCGGTTTAAGTTGCTTTTTCCCTCGCTGAGCATTTCTGAGAGTTCTTCCTGTTTTCCCTACTTTCCCTACTCCACGTCGTATTAACTCCTTCAGTCCTACTTTCACCACCGCGATGCAATCCTGCTTTCACTCCGTTCCAGTTTGCACTGACTGAAGGAGGAAACGGTATGGAAACCTGCACATTGATGCAAGGCAGAAGCCACTGACAGGGTCGTGCAATACGGGCAGCAGGCACAGCTCTGAAGAGCGAGTTGCGAAAATTGCCTTACTTTCTTCGCGGACCCTTTTGAATACTACTTTCACCGAAGGAGGACAACCGCCAGTTGCTTGGAGAAAGTCAGTCCGGTGGTACAAATAGTAAGGGCTCCGCATTACACAGGCTGTGAACTGGTGTACAGCACACAGCTTTAGTTGGCTTTTCTCCGAGCCCGCCCATCTGGTTCTTAATCGACGGTGAAAGTTGAGAGTAGCTATCAGTGTTTGCAGAAGCTTGTTCTTTGGATTCGGAGCCTTTAATCGAGTTTACTTTTGTTGTATGGGGATTGTGGCACAAATCATTTCTTGGAATCGGGAAGTCATGAGGACCAACTGAATCAACATGACAAACAGGAAAATGGACTCGTTGAACACTCCGATTTACTTTAAGCTGACCAGAATTGTGGCCGTGACTGATATCGTAAGTCGGATTTGGCTTTTTGTTTTCTATACTGACTCAAATACAGCTCAAAAGCTAACTTTCTGGATCAATCATGAGCTCATTTCCAGCCAGTTTATTTTCTGGTTCTAAATTCAAGGAAAGAAAGCAGCTATAATAATTGTAACAGACCCAGGATATTTACATACAGTAGTATGGCACAACTAATATGAGGAATTCTTCAGAAAAGTATACTAAAAATACTCCAAGAATTGAAAGACTGAGAAAATAAGCAGAGAATCTGAGAGATGGAGAGGGAAAACAACAGGAAATTGTCATTCCAAACCAGTGAAGAACTAAAATATACACACTTGAAGAAACTGTGTATGAAAAGAGAAAAACTTTCTGTGAGCAAGCAATCAAAGTCACGTAGTACGGTGAAAGTTTTCCCACGACTGAAGTATGCAATGTGTCTCTGGGTCATTCTGTCCAACGCTCTTTTCTATCTTAACAAAACGCTTTCACTTGGACTTGTTATCAAAGTTTCGGTGGATGCTTTCTCCACATGTTGCCCCAAGTTTCGATTACGAGGGGAGCTCGTTCCGGAAAGGCTGAAGGGCATTAGGAAGTTCAGTTTGATAAGGCGACTCCACAATGAATATAGACCAAAGTAAAGAGAGATCGATGTTGAAAGCTTGAGAGGAGAGAGAAAGAAAAAACTTGTTGAATCTTTCCACTTATGTAGTCCACCTACTTGTTCATTTAGGGCGGGAGCTGTTGCTTTCCTATACGAAGACGTAGGATTGAGAGTCGCAAACACACTTTTAAAGCATAGACTTGCTCAATTGAATTAGTCTCCTTTAAAAATAGCATTGGATGTAACAGGTACTTCCAGAACTGGCATTGACATCCTTTTCCTCTTTTACCCGTTGCAGCTTTTAGCTCTGACAGACACTGTGGTGACTGCTCTTATTTTCTTCGGGGACGACCAAGATACTTTTAAGAGTTTGTACTACAAAATCGTGAAGCAGCAAGGAATTTTAGTTCTCCATTCCGAGGATGAAGGTGAGTTGGAGCTTCGCTTTATATTTTTACCATTAGGACCAACTTTGTTCCTTTCTTTGGTCTGCAGTAGCGTGTCAGTCCAAATTGATTTTGACATTACTATGCATTTGTCCATTTGTCGTAATGAAGACAAATGAACTGCAGGTAATACAATCTCATCCTCGTATCCTCGTTTTCCCTAACTGCAACTGACAGTTCTTTTGTATGTGCTTGGTAGTACTTTCGACGTGCTGCATGACAAAATGTAATTGAAGCAGTCGGGCTTTCCATTTCAAGTAAGTAAGCAAAATTTTACTGTTTCAGTTCGATGGAATCAATAACCTTGTATCGTGGATGGCTCTCGTTATCACAACAATGTTCAATTTAGTCTGGTTTAATTCATCCTGTTACCTTCTGTACGCGACAAAAAAGGTGAGTCCCCGGCGTCGCTTCATCTGACTCAACCTGATGTTTTAAATGATAAATAAGTGCACTAATTAGTCCCAGGAGGGGTGCTCAAAACCAGGTCTCTCACTCCGCGTACATTGGTCATTTGTTTACAACTTGGTGCTCAAGGCATAGGCATTACAGTTTTATTGTCTGCCGTGTAGAAGGCCAGAGACAATCTGTTCTCTACGTAATTCAGCTGTGAATGGCCGTGGTTGACGTCTAACGTATGCATCCAGATCCACGAGAGCTTTCCAAGGCTCTAGAGGCCGTCGTCCTTAAGAGTTGCTAAGAGATCCTATGAATAAAATTAAGAGACAGGCGTTTTTGTTCCTCGTTGCATGAGATTGACACGTTAACGTGAGGCATTTCCAGAGAAGGCTTTAAGAAGGGAGGGGGGGCAAAGTGGCAAGTGTGGCAGCAGTTATTTGTCAAGGGTTTAAGTTTTTGAGTGGATGCAATTATATTGTTGTAATGGATGATTCTACTCCGAGTGCAATTGCTAAGGATGGAATTGGACGGGGAATCGGATACTTTAATAGCTTTTACAGTTAGCGGTTTAGCTGAAGGTTGTGATTAGATTATTTGCGGATTCTTAGAGCATGTTTAGGTTCTGAGTTTCTTTGCTGTGGTAGCAGCTGAAAAGGGTTGTGGTTTGAAAGGCTTTTATCGTCCTTGGAATCTGTGGTGATTTACAACTGCTTTTTAAAATTGGGTGACGAAACCGAAAGACGTGAATACGTCTGCAGTTGATGGGATTACCAGCTGAGCTAATGCTGACCCGAAGAATCGAATTGAATCCAATTTTCTTAAGGAAAAGAAAAACTATAGCATGTTTATTTTTTTATGATTCTTCTATATGTGGTTAAAAGCAATAACTAAGGGGCTAATAGCATCATTTCAACCTCGAAGAATGAAGGCACCTATAAAGTCTCGTAAACCCATGGGAATTAGTGTTGTAGACGTTTTTCGTATTGTAGGTTTCTAGGATGCATACATCGACAGGTTGAAGCTAAAAAAGCCCTTAATTAAAATCTATAGCTTTCTTTAACAAGATTCTTAAACAAGTTAGTTTTGTAGATTTTACCTTCTTGAAGTGAGAATCAGAGCCTGTGGAAATAGTCGGCTATACTTCTACTTAAGTCCAAGGATTTTTTTCGTATGAAATGCCTGACGAATACGAATAAGTGTCAAGTATGCCCATCTTCTCTTCCTCTTTCCATAACTGTCTCAGTAGCCATTACTGGGTCTACGAAAACCAAGACTTTCTCTTCCGCTATTGCGACCTTCGAGCAACTCGTAGAATTCGAGCAATGGTCAAACGTGAGCTGAATTCATGGTAGGTTTCAGTCCGTTAACGCATTAGGATTACCGCATGGTTTGCGCAACGGCATTGATTTTGTATTCTGTCAGAGTAGGACTGCATCGTCGTTTACTTTGAAAATACTTGGACATGAATTAAAAAGGGCTGAAAAAGAAGCTTACTGAGTTTAAATCCATGAAGTTAATGTACCATTACCATTTGATTGGTAGAAATATCGGAGATGTGCAAAGCAAGACAGCTGAGCTTATGTAACTACTCGGCTTCTTTTTTTAAGACAAGTAAGCTACCGGTCCAAAGTTCCTACTTTCCAGAAACAGGTCTTATTTACAAAGCAGTAGCAGGTTATGAAATATAATTATGAATATTTCATGCCAATCGATTGCTTGATGAGATCCTCAAGTTTGGGTCGACTCATGAACCAATGGTGATAAAAGGTCTGGATTGTCGAATTGCGGAAATCGTTAGACAGGGAATAACACAGACCTAATGCATGGAAAACGAGTACTCCATAATTTATTAAGTACCGATTCCGTTCCACTAGCACAAGGTTTCATGACATTCCAAAGTGTCTTGGACATACTGGATATAATTTATTGTATTCATTGATTGGTTTTGCAGACACGCCTCTCTGTTGGAAATCGACTTAGCTATTGCCGTTCCTGGTTGCTAATTTCCTCCGTCCTTCTAATTACCTACTCCATCCACATATTCACTAACGGTCAAGACGTGCCAACGGCCCTCCTTGCTTCCCTAGTTGCGTTAGTTTACCGAGTTTTCGTGATTTGTATCGTATACGGACTCTTTCTCCATTTGGAGGAAACCGTTCGCCCGTTCTTTTCCACCCCTGATGGGATTTACCTCGAGGGGGCTAATTTGAAACTGCGTGACAACACATGCTCTAAGTCGGCCGCTGCCTCAGTCAATCGAACTAGTGTCCACCTTACGCACCAGCCGCTGCGAACTCCTCAGGCACTGCCGCAACAACAACAGGCTCAACAAAGGTACCAACACCAGGGGGCGCCACCGCAGCCGCACAATTCGAGATACTACGGAGGAGGGACCACAGCCCCACCAACGTCTTACGGGTCACAGCAATACCAGTCCTTTGGGTCGCCGCAGCAGATGCCCAGACACGAGTACATTTACTTCCACGACCAGCATCCAGGCTGGGCGTTCCAAGTCAGACATGTTTAGCCATCCGTAGGTAGAGCTGGAGAACATGCAGCTGATTATGGACTGGCGGCGGATGAAGATCGACTTTGGAATGTTGCCAAATTCAAGATCCATTTGCCAATCTCTGAAGACAATGAACTTTTGGCACTGTTCAAAGACTAGAGTGGTAGACAAAGGCGAAGGAAGGATACGCACGACTAGTAAAATCCAGACCAGTGTATAATTTATGACCGAAAAGGGAAAGGGTCAGAGATGGTTAAGAACGCGGTCAGTTTGCAAAACTAGTTTGCACTGTGTTTGTTGACCATCTGAGTGGAAGTACCAAAGGGAAATAATGCAATTTTTGCAAAGTGAAAGTTTACCCGTTTGCAACATTGGGAACTTGTTGGATTCGGCGCTAAATGCATATGAGAACATGCATGCTGTTGATGACTTCAGGAATACCGCAGAGAACAATATGCATCTGGTGCCGTGACAAATGTTGTGGCTTTTGGCATTTGGAAAACGGAGGAATCGACTACGGCAAAGTGTCAAGAAACAGCAGGCTATGGAGCTGTCGTAGGAGATAGCTCCAACTCTCCTTGTAATTATAACAGGTAGACGGCTCATCAGCAAAACAAATACAGGGCAGAAATATTCGGCAGAAATACTTATTCCGAGTGCAATATCGATTTACCAGTCCAGCTCCCGCAAGTTGTGAATTTGTGAAGAAATCCTTTACTTTTGTAGAAGTTTTGTACAACGCTGAGCCTGTCAAAGTGTTTATAGTTATGAAATTCCAACCTGCATACATTTCAACCTGTACATATTTTACCCTTAAAGAATGAGTGAATGTAGGTAATTTTTTTTAGAGACAAGCAGGATTGTAATGTAATCTGAATGCTTCACTTGCCAATGTAACTCATCAGTGTGATCGAGAAACAACCTACCAATACTTTCGGAGAAAAGCCGATTGTGAGCTTTTTTGATCATTTTAAGGACCTTGATCTTTTGTACCTTGTACGTAAGCCTATGTGAACCTGTGCCCTTTGATTGTATTCCAGAATAAAGTTGGATTATTTTTCAAGTATTTTTGATCCGTATCTGTTGTCACTCCTTGTGTAGAAATAGAAAATGCCATCCTTGAACCATAAAACACACGCTATTTTCGCCAATCTCATAAAAAGCCAGCCATTAACGTCAGCATTTTAACGAATACTACGCTCTTACATGCTTGAAGACAGTTACCTGCCACCTAGTGATGAATCCTTGTAACATTTCGCGTAGCGTTTATATCACCAAAGGCAAAACTTAGCGAAAGAAAAGAAAGTCCATGGTAGAATAGAAAGAATTCACGGGAACTTTACGAATTCTACTGCTTATCCTCTTTTATTAGCTTTCCTTTGCCAATTTGCCCCCAGGGGGTATTGAGTTAAGTACTAGAGGACATAGATTCTATCTTGCTGTAATTCCCTCCATTTTGTGTCCTCTTAATTGTTCTCGTTCAGGTTCATATGGATTTTTGTGAGTCAGCCATATCATGATCTTGGTGATGGACTAATAGAAACATCCATGAAAAAGTGTAAAAGCATGGGCCTACAAAATAAAACTAGCGACAGGAACCGCTGGCTCTGCAACCTACTGTATTGAAGAACATCGTTTGATTCCACCGGGTGGTTTGTCATCACGAATAAACGTTTATAGAAACGTTTCAAAACTTCACATCTGCCCAAGGATTGTCTGCCCATTGTGGAACAGAAACAAAATTAAAGTCTTGAATGACTCCATTCCCAAGACACCCGGAGCTAATCCGCTTCAATTACTACTACCGATTCCCATCTCGTCTTCTTTTTCAGCATCCTGGTCCCTGTAAAAGATAAGCTGTAGGATTTTTGCACACCCCTCGGGTCTTGCTCTAACTAACACTGGAAGCTCCATCAAAAGCGTGTGCGAAGATCCTCCTACGATCCATTAAGAGTTTTTTTCATCCACGTCTCTATTTTTCCCCTCCATAAGTTTGTCCATCCTCTGTAGACCAGATGCACGAGGTTCCTATCTCTCCTTCAGCATTCTTCAACGGCTGTCTTCTTTCTTCAATCTGGCGGATCTGCGCCTTTGGATTAAGGTCTAATGCTACTTTACTTCCACATACTTTCACATATTTTCTTTTTGAGAGAGCTGCAGAGATTACCGCAGAGCCCGTAAGTATCTGCCGAAGCGTGACTCTCCTTTTTTTGTGTGCCTTAGTGCTTTCTCCTTGATGTGCTCCTAGCTTTCACATTGCTGTTTGCTTGCATTCACTCTGTAATTTTTTGCACGCAGATCGTGCCAGTCATGCACTAATTACACGGGAATGGGCCTGCGAAAGTGAACTTGAAATAGCTGCTGACGTGACCCACTTAAGTTCCGTGGCTCCTACCAATGACTTTCTCCATGCCGTATTCCTCCACCCCAGGCATAGCGGAACAAACAGAAGGAGATGTACATGGAGCTGGTAAACTCAAATTCACAGTCGGATTACTGCAATGCCGAAACTGGAATGTTTTGGCTGTCACAGCCGGACTTAACCATACAGTCAGACGCTTATCAGGGAATCAGATCTAT
Source organism: Sminthurides bifidus (assembly GCA_009872375.1). Taxonomy (NCBI): domain Eukaryota; kingdom Metazoa; phylum Arthropoda; class Collembola; order Symphypleona; family Sminthurididae; genus Sminthurides; species Sminthurides bifidus. The sequence goes on along the minus strand of VRMD01000892.1, from coordinate 4,964 downwards.
TGTGGAAGTAGCCATAACAAACAGAGGTTTCCACCTTATTTGCTACTTTCTCCGAGAAAGTTTCTTTAGCATGAACATATTACCTTGTGTACGTAAAATGTAACTTTTCCCCAGCAGGGGAAATTTGGCATCCGAACCAGTCTTCCGTCTCTATAGAAAGCTCATTACATGAGGCAACGCTACGAGCTTCATGTAGATCATAGGTTAGGAAATTGACCTGCAAAAAGAAACTTAAACGGCAAAGGGTCTGAATGAATTATGGAACAAGGACCAAACTACCCTGGTTTGCATGCAGGCCAAGTCACCTCTGGGTAGAAGGCGGGCAGGGAAGTAAATGAAGGAGCCTTGGAAGAAATACGCCTCGCTTCCTCTCTTGGCGCATTGAAAGGGCGGAGAAAGCCGGTGAAAGTAGTGAAAGCTCTGGCATGCAGCAGCACGGGCAGAGGCTCAAGGTAAACCCGGTTTCGGAGGAAAGTTTAGTAACACACGCCGCATCATTCTCCCTCCGTGTTAAGTTACCGGTTCAAAACAGAGGCTTGGCCAGTTCTCTCCTGCGTTATGTCAAGTCAGTGGCAAAATGAAACCGTCCGGGAAACTTAACTCGGACTGGCCGGCAAACATTTCTCATTGTGGTTTCACATAACTCTTAACCGTTTCCTCCTACTGGCTTACCCAGTTGGTAATCCAGTTCCATCCTTTACAGAAATTACTTTTGTATTTACATCGCATTTCCCTCTCACAATCGTAGCAATCAGTAGCCATCCACGGTTTTCCACTCCTGTCGGCCAGACGATGCAGTTATTTACTCGACTGTTAGTGACGTGATTGCGGCACCGAATCACCGCCAAAGGAATTCGAGACATCCCACACCGTGCCAAATTGTAAAGAATGCAGTCATGTCCAGCGTCAAGTGACCAAAACACATGTTCCTTGTTTGACTGTAGCAGAAGAAAGTTGCAGGAGAAAGTGACGGCTAACACTAGCGATACGAAACTTGTGAATGTGGAAGATTAGTGTATACGAAAAGGAATTTGAACAATGGAATTTCAGGAATTTGTTACTTGCTCTCGATACACTGAACTATAAAGTTAAAGCCAAGGTGTCAATTAAGATACCGGTTTATTTTCAAGAGTTATGGGACTTAGTCAAAATTTTGCATTCTTCAACCTTGTATATCTGCGGGTATAAAAGTTACGACCTGTGAGAAATGTACGTGCCTTGCGGAATTCCTCGCCAATTTGCTAATTAGCTGCAGTAGTTTGTGAATCTTATCACGATTAAGCTTCTTGCCTCGCTTCACGTGGTGCATAAGCACGTGTCATTGGAGCCTAACTGAGAGATGCAATGGACGGAAGTTCGTCGTCCAGAAACCAACGGAATGCTCGCATCATAGCCGTGGTTGATGAGGTAAGATATTGACTTACTCTTCCAAGCTAAAGCTGTAAGGGAACGTTCTCTTACCTTCTTTCAATTAGTGCATCATTGCCTTTTAGTAAGACCCAAGTGCGCCATGAATCGAAATTGAATTTAATGCAGCACGAGACTTTGGTGTTCCAGTTCTGGTCCGCCGTCGAACTGCCACTAACATGCATGATTTTCTTCGGCGGGGAAACGTTTAACGGCCTTCTTTACAACGTCCAAGAGGCAGAGAGGCAAGGCATCATTACTCCTGACCAAGGTAAGGGAAATTCAAGATGGTGCCCATTACAACTTTATGACGTCTTTATTTCACGGAATTCTAAATTAACGATCGGAGACCTGCGCTAAGTCAGAGCAAGTAAAAGTAAAGGAGTTGGTTTAACTTGCTCAATTGAGCTTAAACAACGGTCTCTCTCGCAATTAACTGAGAGGTTCAAGGTCACATCCCATGGAATGAACCAGCTTGGTCATACTTTGACTCTCGTGCATGGTCTCTGCTCCTGTGAAAAACTCCCGCTGACATTGATTCTAATCACCTGATGATGGGATGAGCAACTGCGGATTTTCTTAATTATACGTAATTAACACCTGGAAGGCGCGGAGACGCGGAGACACACCACCTTGGTTAGTACATGTAGTGCATTCCTTGCTAATGAACTGCTTCTATTGTGTACTCACATTTCAGCTCTTGGAAAGAAGGCATTGACGGGATTGCTGTTCTTCCTTTCCATTTTACTCAACATGCTCCGCATGGTTGCTGCGTATGTCCTGTACAAAGGAACAGAAAAGGTGAGAAAGCCTGCGAGTTGTCTTTTCTTCATAAGCCATGAACGTGGTGATAACGTTTTAATACGAGAAGAGCAAACTCGCAAAATGAGTGATGAGCAAGATGAAATGATCAGTGTGTAATTGGAAGGTGTTTTGTTGTTTACTTTTGATGATTGACTGCATTAAATGTACGTACATGCAATTACTTGGGCAGGGCATACCGGCACGGAAGGCTCAACAATATTGCTTCTTCTGGATGGGATCGTCAACGATTTTAGTTCTCATAGACGGGATCAACTTAGGTGTTTACATTACTGGATCTGTGCTAGAACTCGCCTTAGCCACCATAGCCTTGCTCGCACGATGCATCTTCATCATTTGCGTCCGCTTGTTCATCCGTGACCTGAGGCAAGAAATCCGACAGCCGAGTGTCATCGTGCTCCAGAACGGGAGGGGGGTTGTGCAACATCAACGTCCGTTGAAATTATCCAAGGTCCAAAGTAGCCGGGAGGAGGGGCCGATGTCTCCGGTTAGTAGGGAGCAATTGTACTCTTTCGCCATTAACGAAGATGGGAATATAGAGGAGGGCAAGTCCGTGAGAAATTCCATTCAAACTCCTGTGTACCCTCCCACTCCGGTATTAATTGCTGTCGCAAACCAGTCGTCAGCTAGTACTCAGAATCTTCTCTTAGAGGACAAAATTTCTAGTACGAAGTTATAGTGGCTGAAGGGTTTTAATGGTGCAACGGGGGAAAAGTTGTGGATTCCTTCATGCATAATGCGCTAACTTTGACTAATGGCATGAAAAAGTTACTGATGAGAGAGAAGTTAATTTGATTATTGTGGTAGTTACAAGCACCGGCTGCGCTTTCACCACCTTGACCGAGATTCCCTTGATATTTTGCACGGAAAGTACTTGAAAAGAATCTGCATTGAATTAAGTGGGGAGAGTGAATTAGGTGAAAGTTTGCAGGGTTAGTGTGCTTACAAGTAGGCGTATGATTAACATGTGTATGATTTCACAAAACGCTTTCGAATGCTAGAACTAACATAACCTTACGGTGCTAACTGTTGCTCACACTGGAGCCGGCCATTTGCTATGCTTTAGGTAGGATAGAAGTAGCTTATGTATAATGTAAACGCAGACGGCCGTCGCTAATTTATACCGTTACAAACTAACGAAATTAACTTGCCATTAATCCATTAACTACCACATAATAGTACTAATTACACCGACAAAGGGACGAACGGGGTCTAGCAGGTAAAAACGAAATGTAACGAAATTCCAAACGGTATGAACGATGGGGCTCAACGAAATCTTTAGATATTTAAGATGGCGGAAGTAAGTACTATTAATGACGAAAATACTCTTGCGCTCTGTCGCTTTGTTCAGCAGCAGGAAAATTTATCACTGTAGAGAATTACCATGCGTATGTATTCAGAATACACAGCACAATGTTAAAAAAACTATGGAAGATTTTGAATAAACCCTTGAATTGCTACTACTCAGTAATTTTCTGAACGATGATTGAGTTAATTAGTTTGACGTCCCTGATCGTAGCGTTTTCGTTCTTGATGTCTCGGCTGGGGAAGAGCTTCATGAAGGTATAGGGTCTGTTCACCATATCAGGTCGATGCTCGGCTATGACTTCTCTCAGGGACTGTACTGGCAGGTTCATATTTACCTCTGTGGTGATTCTACACATTCATTTAATATTTGACATTTACGAACAAGGATAAAAGCAATTGAACTCGAATTCCAAATCTACCTTTTAAACTATTCACTGTAAAACACTCCTGGTGAGACTTCATTTGTGAAATTAAGATGCGCACATTAGCTGACTTACTTGGATCCATCCGCAAGTCGTATTTCCAAAGACTTTTTGTTCGGACTACCAACCGCCGAATTTGACGCTAGCACCACATCGTTCTCAGTCAACGTCTTGCTACTGGCAATGCCCGTTTGTGAGGCAGCCTTCACAGTCCGTCTCACAGAGGGCGTTTTCACCGGCGGCCTTCCTGACCTCGGCCGTTTGAGAATCTTGGAAGACTGAGGTGCCACCTTCCTCTCTATCGGAGCACGGCCAGTGGCAACTCTCGGCGCCATCTTGTCCTTCACACCATTAGTTCCCACCGGTGGCACATGAGTCCTCGACACCCTCCTTGACCTCGGGTTCTTGACCAAAGCGGATGACGCTGCAGCAGCCGTTACTGTAACTGACGGCTTTTCAATCGGATGAGTTTTCGTTTCTGAGGCATTCGACTCTGAGTTTGTGGTACTTTCATCGTAGGAAAACGTGGTTGATTCCATACTCTGCAACGTGTCTTGCTTCGAGGTCGCTGTGACCACAACACCGTCTGGAGAGGTGGACCGCTGACTTTGGGCTCGCCTAAGGGGCTTTTCCACCACCTCAGTCCTTGATTGAGAGGAGTCTTTACCATCCGACAAATTCTTTTTTGTAATGCCACTACTCACGTTGTTGTTCCCAGATATCGCTCTTATAGGAGACGTGGATTCGTTGGTAACTTCTGAGGGTGTGAGAACCCTGCTTTGCTTCCTTGACCGCGGTGGCCCAGTGTCATTGGAAATTGATGGAGCGACAGCAAGGGATTTTCTTGAAGCTCTGGTCCTGGCTACAGAAATCGGAGGTGCTGGATTTCCATACATGTTGACTTTGGATTCAATGGCTGCTTTGTCGCTGCCGGTGACACGGTCAATCTCCTCATTTTTCTTTATGAAAATGACTGTCGGCAGGGCGGACACTTCGTAGTTGGAG
>VRMD01000891.1:0-20690 GCA_009872375.1 Sminthurides bifidus | reverse complement strand
TCCCTTCCCAGTACGAAACTGCTTCGCTATCAAAACCTCAGATTCTCTTTCATATTGTCATGAGTCTGAAACAAAAATCTGCAATAAGATACCATTTGATCTTCTCTGATGGGACCGCCTACTGGTAATTTTTTCTAGCTACTGCTTCCCTCCTGTACTACAAGTAGCGCTGCATGCAAATTCTTGCTGGAGAAAATCCCAAACCTACCTTGGCTTACTTCAATGCAAAGCTCAGGTTCACTCTCAGCTTCATCATAAACGAGAATGTAGTGATGCAATTCTTCAAATCCTTCCTTCATGGTTACTTAATGCAAGGATCGATTTCAGCGCTTCTTTTCCCTACCTGCAATTGTCGCTATACTTAATCTGGAACCATACCGGTCGAGTCGCTGCCTTCCATAATAGCCAATGCTTAAAACTGTGATGCGCACAATACTTCCTTGCAGGAGGATAATTTCCTTTCGCCGTTTCTTGAGATCAGGATCGGAGATGTTGGTTGCACACATTGAAAGTTTTCTACTTATTGAGTTTTAACCCTTATTCAAGGTAGTTTGAAAAAAAGTTTGCTGATGATGACTTACTTAATCGGCCGAAACTCCTGGACAAACGTTTCTTCAGCTTCTGCACTCTTGAGAGTCCTTTCTTGGTTTCTCGCATGGTCACGGAAACTGTAGAAATCAAATAAATTTATTTATCACCGTACTGTCCATTAACCAATGGTCGTTAACTTAATCAAGCACCACCGACAGGGGGTTCGACAAGTCCACGAATCCCCAACGCCTCATTCTTTGTGCAGACGTAAATGAGAAATGGCAACCAGCCTCTGTCAGCCTCAACATCCAAGGTCATTGAGACGGAAAAACATGAAAATAAATCGTGCCAGTTCAGCTCCGAGTTAAATGTCGACTTTGAGTATCGATTCCGTCTTGATATTCGATTGCATTTTGCACCCACGTTCACACTTCCTCGCAGACTTGCAAGTTTACACGTTCCCACGCCACTTGGCAATAAAACGCTACTCTTTACAGTGCTGAGCGTGATGTTTGCACAAGTTACGCTGGCACAAGGCAGCCAATCGACCGGCGGTAGTAAATGCCGAAACTACTTCCTTCATAAAATCAGGAAAGAGATACAGAATATACAGTAACTCTCAGAAAAACATAGGAGCCGTCGTAAAGCATTGTCTCACATCTAGTTAACGTAAACCTCAGCCGCGTTGCACTGCAACCCGCGACCTTCACAGCCACAAAATTCATTTCAGCCACTGACCCGTGTAACAACTTCGAGGGCTATGGTTCGCTGCCAATCGACCGTCTTGCGGTTTATAAGCTTCGCAAAACCACAACTTCGTGACCTTCAGCTCACAGCGGCTTATCCCTCCTTGATTCCTTTTACCATCTGCGCTCAGCTGTGTGGCGTGTTCCTAAGCTTATAGTGCAATGCAGCTAGTTTGCATTAATTTAACACAGACTTACATTAATATGAGGTTAGACGGAAGGAAGGATTTCATGCACCTCGCCCAACCTCCTCAACCGACATGGTTTATCACTAATGACACAGGACAGGACTGGTGCAATCCGATACCTAATTGATGAAAACAATGTCTTTACGCTAAGTTCACCGAATCAATCACAACCATTGGTCTCGTCATAGTTGCAACACAAACTTTCAGAGTTCACTTAACTCAACTCAGATACTGGAAGCAAGAAACCAAAGACTGCTGAAATCCATTCGACGCACAGAGAATCCGGCACATTCTTAACTGACAGCTGTTTAATGTCACAATAGCCCATGCTTAGGCTGAATACTGGGATTTAGTGTGTGAAGAGGCGGCGATTTCAACTGATACAAACAGCAGTTTTCATTCAACCACATGATACGAGTTAACATTAACGTGCTTATGATGAGGAAAACAGCTCGTTAGTCTGGTGAAAGTTCTGCTGCTTCCACCCTCTGCAGTTAGGATGCAAGGTAAAAATACGTAATTCCACCGGAAGCACGGAAGAAAGCCGCACACTCAATGACTGACCGTAGCAGCTTGTCATGTGAACGGATGGACAGTGATCTCAGGCACATGTACAAGGAAAAGACCTGACTAGAGGCTCTCATGTGCCACACACAAACTGAGCGACAAGGAACAGGAGACGAGAACTCCATCCATTCCGCCCAGCTCTTTCTTTCTTCGCATGGGATGTCGCGCAAAATCTATAGGATTGCACTCCATGTTCGTGCACAAATGAAAATTTGCGATTTCCCTCTTTCACTCTTCTCAGCAGCGCAGCGTCGCACTCCGAAGCATACCTGGCAAAACAGAGAGTTCACGTCCTGGAAGTGTGGCAGCTCTACGTGCCAGCTCTCTTGCAAGGCAAGCCACTATATGCATCTTCCAAATTTACTCTCCATCTCCACACGGAGTCAGTTCTCACACATACACACGGGAGACGGGCTAGGCTAGACGAAGAAGAACGGGCCAATAAGTAGTACATACATGCAATTCATATCACATGAACCAGGGCGAACTCCGACGTGTAGCTACTCCGGCTAGGGCGCCCTTCCTTTCCTCGATCTTACGTAGATCATGTAATGGCTCTTAGCTCTTGTGAAGCAGGGCAGCTACTGCGAATGTGGAAGAAATGTGCCAGATTTTCCCGCACACCACTATTGCACATGAGGAAAAAGCCTAGTGCATCCACTTGAAAAGGATTCACAGAATCCACACCCACTCACTCAACTCACATGGTGACAGCAGAGGAAAAGGAACCAGCAGGCAGTCAGAAGCGGGAGAAAAAGACGAGCGAAACCGGATTCTGTCTTAGACTGTGAAAATCCGGTAACCTCCCTCCTCTCTCCTTCCTTCGTCTTACTTCTCGCAACTTTTCCGTCCACGAAATAGGCCACAGATGCACAGAGCTGCTTACATTTGATTTTGCGCAACATGAAAATTCGACCGTAAGTGCTGAAATATCCATATGCACACATAACACACACACACACACACCCGCTCACATCCAATCTACCTTTTTTCCACAAACATTTTCAGACTCGCAACCTATCTGCAAACAACCAGCCGCTGCTCTCTGCTCATCTCACACCTTTCTTTTTTCTATCTTCAAAGCAAAAGCACCGCTTCATACACCATTCCCTCTTTCCCAGTTCTCTCAAGGAACAGAGCAGAGCGTTCGACCTAGCTCTGATGAGCGTGCATGCATACATTTCTTACATCTAACGTCTTGGTCGGTATTGCTTGGCTCCTCTGTGCCTCTAAATTAGGTCTATTTCGTTTTGAAAAAGCGTTTACAAGCAAGCAAGAGTTGGCTTTTATGAAAAACCTGTCATCACATAGCACATCACGTTTCACGTGCATCAGGATGAACCAAGACGTGAGACTGCTTTCTCCATTGTATAAAAGGAAGAAAGGTTTCTTTAATCGCGCTCTCTAGTACCCACATTTCGCCCTTCCTTCAACGCTTCATAAACTTTCTCCGGCTTTCTTTCACTGTCTCCTTTACGAGCTTGATATGCTCCTTTCTTTCAGGTTTATCGGAAATTCCGCCGGCTTCACCATCATTCCCTTCATGTCTCTCATTCAATCATCCCTTCGTGTCATTGCAGAGCCCGAGCCCAGCTTCTTTTTTTGCCTAGTACAGTATTCTTTTTGAAACCTCCCCTTTCAAATTCAATACGAGTCCAAATCAACCTTACTTATTATTGCACATCCTTCTACATCAAAGAGGAAAGAGTATTTCCAATTCTCTCTTCATCATCTTATAAAGTCAGTTGCGCAATTCACCAGACCCTGCGCCACTCCTCGTCCCGATATATGAATAACAGCAATACCCTTACGAAATTTCCATTTCCTAATTCGTTACAAAATCGTATTTCCTCTTTGGGATTGCTTCTTTTCAAAACAGCAGTGCTCAACAAACACTGAGTACGGCAATTATTGCGAAAGCCTCCAAAAGGCTGATTGATCTGGGCCTGGGTGCAAGGACCGTTCCGTCTATGGAAACAGGGCAAGGAGATGAAGCTGGCAGATGACTCGGTGGGGTGAAAGGCAAAAAAACTCGTAAGAAATGACATCTCTATATTTTAAATATCATCTCCAGAATATATGTTTCCTCCCAAAACCACCAAACTTTCATAATAGAATTCTGTAACGATATCTTACATTCATTCACTTGACTACACCAGTAATGCTGCACGAGAAGAGCAGTAGCTACCCCTTTATAACTTTCTCCTCCTTTCGCTGCCACTCTCTGCATGAAACTTCTTTCAAGTAAACCGCCTTTCACCCATTTTAGCACGAGAGGCTGTGGAAAAATGTGCATTTTATTCTCGTCCTTTCCTCATCCGCTCAGTCAGACTTCCTCTCCATAAGGAGTTATACAGCCCCATTTCTTACGCGTTTCTCTTCCTTGTAAAAAACTTTTATTCAGCTTGAGATAAATGTAGGCAAATTTTTCTGCTCCTTTCCCAGTCTTTCACGTTACCTTTCACTCGACTTATTTTCCACCACGATATACACGTTTCTTTATCCCTTCCCCCGATCCATCGACTGAGTAACGATTACGGCTAAATATGTGTTTGCATAGCATGAAATATTCAAAATCCTCACTACTTTCACCCTCATAATTTTAAGCAGATGCACAACTAAAGCAGCTCTCAACCTCCGACTTATGAATGAAAGCTGCGATACCGACTGGTCTTGGCTCATAACTTAACCTTCCTTTCTGACTTACTTTGACTTAGCTTAAGAGATTCAGCGTCTTCGGGAAAACTTATATCCGATTATGAAAAACCATAGTTTCCATAAATTTCTTTAATTTCAATACTATCCTTCCCCCTTCTGCATGCTTTCTATGCTCTTACAACCTTTCAAATAAGAACAACATGCAGCTTTTATCTTTCGCTCGACCAAATTCATTCGCTTGACTCCAATAGCGTTTCTTCACTTTGTGCCTACCCTTTTCCAAGCTCAGAATCCACACTCATGCGTGGGAGATGCACTCATCGAGGCTTGAAAACTGATACTTATCCCTCACGATGCAGAGTAGTAGAACCACATTGTGTTTGTTCAAAACTCTTTGTCTTTGTCTCACGAACACAGAATCGTGGACGCATTCACCGATAAGTAATCTTTGTAATCATGAACCCAAAACGGTTTAATCACCTTCCACCAATGGAATCTCTACCTCGTTCTTTAATCAATGTTTCAGTCTGTGACTTCGTCCAAGATTATGATTTACAAGCGTGTAACGACACCAACTCCGCAGTAGAATACTTTCTCAGGGACCATTTCCGAACTCGCGGTAGCACATAGATTTTAATTTTATACATCATCCGCTCGGGTCCTGAACTTGAGCAATGTACGATTACAAAATAATGTTCCTAAACTGCATCTGTTATCACGGAAGCTATTAGCAAAAGTTGCTGCATCTGCTGGAATGCCGGATCTATGCAGCACTGGCATTCATCGTTGAGAATCGAAACAGGAATGAAAATACTGCAGTCGGCATTTCATTCCTAACAGGAATGATGATCCAGCGACCTCGCATACCACAGATGAATAAGTGAACATTCCGCAGAAAGCAAGGGCGAAGACTGTACAAGCCAATATTGAATACTTTTAGATTTAGAGATGAAATCGCCTGGATGGAGAACAAGGAGAAACTACCGTCTAATGGCATTAGGCAAAAGTTTGTCGCGCAGCCTATTCTTCTGCGGTGCTATGAACAAACTCGTAAATTTCCCAGCCAATACTTGAGTACATGACAAAATTTATTGTTATTATCCTAATAGGGCGAGTTTCTGTAACGGATTTTATGACAGCCAATTCTTCCTGCTCACTGCCTCTTGGTCCAACGGGATTTGCTCAGACGACATATGCAACGAACGCTGCATAAATCGCTACAACTTTTTCCAATGACCACTTTCCGCCATTCGGACCTACTCCTTCGACAACCTTTTCCGCTCTTCGATGTCCAACCTGCTGGCTTCCAATGAGCTTGTAACATCACTTTGTAACACATTCCAGCTTACGCAAACCGTCACATCCCTTGCACCATAATGCACTCTTGGAATTCCTTGACGACGCAATCGAACAAGGGAAAGAGAATATGTTACTGCTTCTTTTCCTCTCCTTCCGCCCTTCCTTCCAGGACAAACTTCAGATTCAGACTTGAGGCATGCATTTTCCCAATAATTCCACTATTTCTCCTCCCCTTCCTTGTTGAGGGTCCAGCGGAAAAATATTACTTCTTTACCCTACGTTGTCATCCATCCGCGACAATGCAAAAGAAGCACGTGTGTAGCAAAGGACAATAAAACTCGTTAAAATTTGGCCTCGTAACATTTTGGTCTGGTCCCAACATTCCCTCCATGGTCTTCAGTAAATATGCTATTTCCTTGTCACGAGCATTTTGTTTTCAATTATTCTATAAATCACTCCCAAACTAATACTTGTGCTTTCTGCCATTGCTATTTTCACTCGCCTGCAACTTTCCACAGTTTCCAGGCATTCAACGAGCAAAATTCACACACGCAATCACGGTGCCACCAATCTTTTTCTCTTGGCCCTTCCTATATACTTTCCTCAAGGACATGAAGCTCAATCTTGAATTATTGCGCTCTATTAATGTCACCTAATACGTATTCGTCTTGACAGTCAAAATTATGTTCCAGGTCCCTGGAAATACATTCTCCTATCACCTCTCACGCATCAATAAACAAACTGAAATTTCTCGTCCAAACGATTATGGTGCTCATGCCATGCCCGCAGCGCCAAATCAATATAACCACACATTGCTGTTTCAAAACCCGGTGCTAGCTAACTGATTTCAGCTCTATGCTCAGACTGTCTATGTGCTACCTCTACCGGAGGTCTCGGATTCAACTTTAGTATTTGAACAAGCTAAATCAAGTGTCATTGTGTGCTTTAATGCTGAATTGCAACTTGATGCTTTTGCACCAAAGCTGCAACGTAACGACATTCATGATTTCTCCGCCGTTGATATTTACAGCAAGTTCACGTCTTCCGTTCGCAAGTTAAAGGATCGGGAGGCAGGATTTGGCTTTTTCCGTCTCATTATGAGACCACATTATTTAGCCATTTGCTGAAACGCGCGGATATTCTCCATGCTGGCATGAGCCTGTCGTTGTTGAGGCTATAATTAAAGAACTTTATAAACCGGAAGCGAACAAAAAGAGAAACTTCCCCTCCAGTCCTGCCGTACAATCAAATACACTCCTCGGATTTGACCACCCACCGACCTCTGTCAACATTTCAAAACTGCCGGTTCCAGTTCAGTTCTCTAGTTCTCACCACTCGTTTTTAACAACAACGCAGCATGAATGTAACCGGAAAAGTTCACAACGACTTTCATCTTCCCTCCCATTCAGTGAAAGCATAGGAGCCGGCTCAGTTACCATTGTTTGCAATATTAAAGCATTTTTCCGCGGTTTCGTCAAGATTCTTTGCTCCTTTGACCATCCCTTTTATCTCTTTGATGACTGTAGTGGCTCAGCTTCCTTCATCCTTCCTACTTGAAAAACTTCTTATGTAAACAAAGGTGTGGGCCAGCTAACCGCTGCATTTTTGCATCTCCTCACGCTGGCAACAAGTTTAAAATTTGTTCTTGCAAGAATCTTCCCGAGAAAGCAATAAGTCGTCTTGGTTTGGTTGCCATGCCTCATGCGTTCCGCTACCAATTTCTTCCAGTTTGGGCAACCGATTTAAAAACTTGTTATCTCTGCACAATCTAATTCCACCCTAAATAATTACGAGGAGGCTGAGCTCAGATTCCACAGCTCATACAGCTAACGCAGTAGCGCGAGTTTCAGTTCTAAACGAATTATGTTCAACGCAAGTAACGGTGCTACATATACCACACGAAAATATTTACGGACTTAGTGATTCCTTTGTTCCGCAAAGTAATTCCATTTAGAGGCATTCCCGTTTTAATTACTCTTCGAATAATTACGGATAGGAATTGAACCCGAAAGCTAGAACCCAAAACCTCATTTACATTAGCAGCTATGAGCACATGCATGTTCTCGGCATCCCCTCTCATCCTGCCCATTAATTCATCAGATTTTCCTGCCTTCCAGAGAGGGGGGCTGAATTTAAGTGAAAGATGAAATGTTCAAGACCCAACCAGAATGAAAGTAAAGATACTACACCCTTCCAGTCCCTTCCCTTTAAAAAAGCTCTGAAGAGCATTTTACCCCGTCTTCTCCAGTTCCAGCACTAACGTACAGCTGCATCGCCCGACGGAAGCGTTAACGTCTCGGCTACTGAAATCCTCAACAAGACACGTAATCGGGACTCGCTCATCTATATCATGTCTACAGCCGAGCTGGCATCATCTGCCATATATGTTTGTACATACTGCGAAACATGCTTGCTAAAGCAGCTCTGTCCTCCTCACCCTACAATCTACAACGGGAACCCACATCACCCGATAGGAGCTTTATCCCTTGCTAGATCTTGTAAAACCATCTTTTCTCACTAACCAACAGACAAACTTTCTCCCTGGTTACGCTTCAATTTATTTCATCCTATTTTTAATGCTCATCAAAATGCAAGCGCTTAACAGAACCCAAACCAAGGTTCCTGAAACAATCACTTCTTTCCAATTTGCATCTGCGTGAAACATTAGCACAATGATCAAATACAGCCATCATTACTGCCTCCTTCACCAATCCCAGAGCTAAACATACATAACAAAAATGAACAAAGCACTCAAAGTCACTTATGCTCAAATTATTATCACGTAGCGAGTAAAATTTACGTACTGTAATTGTCAGGGTAGTAAAGCTGAAGCTGGAGTACATGCCCAGCACACGTACACTGATTTCATCAGCATTTCAGACACACGAAGAACGTATTAACTTGCCAGGAAGACTTCTTCATAAGTCAACTTTTAGCAGACCAAGTACACACTACCCTGCCATGATGTTGCCAATGGTTACTGCAGGCTGTTGAGGCCTGTGTAAATCCTCTAGTCGAGCCTACTACAGGCAGGATATATGTACCATCGCATATGGAGTACAAGGATAGCGTACACAAGCCTAGAGAACCTTGTGACTAAAACAGTTCCATATTTCACGCCAGATTGATTACTGGTTGCCCGTTGAAAGGTGGAATACAAAGTTTATGGTTTCAACTACGAGCTACTTCACCAGGCATAATGCGTCTGGAAAAACTTCTTCAAAGAGTACCGTGAGCTGAATGCTTTCACTGTGAAAGTCATACATATATTTAAGATAGTACATCCGCACAAAGTTGGAAAAGGTCTGTCAACTACTCAACTCTTTCTTTGACAGAAGATAAAATGAAAATAAAATTTGCGGTTCAGGAATTTCCTATCAGTCACGCATCTTTGAATAATTGGTGTCCATCAGATGCGGGAGGCTGGAGTATCTCCGATGAAACAAAGTTGATTGCTTCGAAATAACGCACATTTACCATGATGATACTTTCTTTTAGCGACATAAAACCAGACGTTAAATCAATGTCTGACAGTGTCCACGCTTTGAGACGAGTTTCATGGAGCGTACGCTGGCGGAACTGAAGAAACGGATGAGACCACGGCTCGCTCACAAAAGGAACTAAGCAACTAGAAGTTTTTCAGCCTATTATTTTCCATCGCTAACTTTCTCCTCTCTTGTTCGCAGCTGACAGCTAAGTAATGCTTGGCTTTGGCAAAGCCTTGTGCATCGTCTTTTTTCCTTCGTCATGTGCATGCGGTCGAGGACAAAGTAAGGGTGAAAAAATCTCTCTCGTCAAAGCCAACTCTGGGAATGGAAAATTCACAATTTATTTCCTCCTTCCTTCAAGGCTAGGGGATTTATTCATTTTCATTTCCCCACTTGTTCAATAATGTTCGCGTCTATTCTTCTGCATCACAGCTATCGTTCCCAAAAGAGCCCATGCAGTCGACACTATTTGGCAACTCGCATTACTGCATCAGCCGGTTGGGTAGATACACTGACTATCCTCTTTCCGAAGCATGGAGTGAAGACTGGAAGCTGAATTTCTCCTCTCATTCTTCCCAGTATCCATCCTGCAGTCAAAGTAACTTGTTCCAGGGTGAAGTAAAAACCCTGCTGTGAGATAACATACTCGGGTCTCACAATACCTTCCTGTAACTGGTGCGCATAGGAGAAAGCTGTATGCATACTTTCATAGCGGGGCCAAAATGAATCCAAATCCTATCCGGGCTATCGGATCTTCAAATTCAACAATGTCTTCAAGTGCATGCAGTCAGTCATTTCCCCCATTCTATTTGTCATTTATTGAAGGGATTTGTGGAGCAATCATGAAGAAAAGTCTTTTTCCCTTCACTCCGCTCTTCGTCTACTTCACTGTGGATACGAGCCATCACAGCCACCTCCGATTCTCATAATATCCTCATGCCGGCCCCTAACTACCCTCTCTGCCCTCCTATCAATACCGTCATTCATTCAGCTTTCCTCACATATCCATGCATACCAGAATCCGAATCCTGATTTCACCGATGCTCCAATCCATTTCTTTCTCTTTCTTCCCTCTCCGTCTCTGTCTCCATCCCTCCCTCTTTACACACACATACAAGCCTCCCATCCTGTTCACAGATGCGTCCGTACAAGCAAAACATCTTCCAGTCAACCAAACGTACTACAGGACATGATGGAACGGATCAAATCCAAAGTGTCAAATCCCACCAACCTTTAACTAGCACTAGCAGCCAATTGTCTTCAGGATTTCCCCTATCCTGCTCCCGATATATCACCTTTTCAATTGACTCGTTTCCATCTCCACATCCATGCACTATGGAATCTCCATTGCCAAGTATCTCTTTCATTGATGCTTTCCAAGAAGTGTCTTGTAATAATCCCAAATCTACCGTGCCATGTCTCCGGCCCATAGTCATTGCCACACATGTCTCCAAGGCTCCAGCAAATTAATTCCTGTCCGCCATCTCAAGTTCATTAAATAGCGTCCTTTTTTCATTCTTCTCCGCACCTCTTTCCTGCCAAGACTTGTATCGATTCCCCCATGACAGCAGCAGCCCTTTCAACGGCAGCTGTTTTGTGGCGTGCTCAACTCTGAACACATTTCCCAACAAGTTGACAAAAAGGAAAACAATGAAGGAGAAAGTAATCGGCACACTGGGCCTGCTTCTCACAGCTTCCATAGATTTTGCCTCCGGAAGTCTCTTTCCAGCTCCACCATTTTTTTCTTCTCTCTCTCTCTCTCTCTCTCTCTCTCATCCAGCTATAAAATTTCGCTGAAAAAAGCCTCCGCTCAACTTGTCGCACTTAATTCTTACGAGTGCTCTCTTTCTTCACAAATTCCATCTGCATCAAACATGGAAAGCAATTTTGTCACGAACAAACTACCGAGAAGCTTCCGATCTTTGGTCACCACAAACTCATAAATCCCATCTACGGATCAATGGTGTTCCAACTTGCTTTTGTGCCCCGCCCGAACTATGCTAAAAGTTGGAATGCACACATTACCTCTTCCAGCTAAAATAGCCTCATTCTCTTACTCACTGTCAGCTCAATTGGAAACTTTAGCCCACCTCCACGGCCATTCCCAACTCTGTAATCTGCTCAATCCCGCACTCAGAAACCATCCTACCTGGCGAGTAAACTGCGAGAACAAATAGTAACTTTATCCCGGCTACCAGCCCATTTCATAAATTCTTAACAATCTATTAGTCTTTTGACAACAACTAGCGGGATAAAATTACGCCAAACAAGATCTCTTTCTAAAGTTTTCAAAGGAGCTGTTCTCCTTTCTCCTGCAAAACGCGTAATTGACTCGGAGTTTAATAATGTAGCGTGTGCTGGAGCACGCCCAACTACGTACATCAGACTGGAGAAAAACTGTGCACTTTGCCGAAATGGCAAAGTCATGAGGGAAACACTTGGAGTTTAGTTCCAACGATTACCATCAGGTGAGCAGAAGATAACCATCATAAAACAAGCAAGAGCTGAAATTACGTGACAACCCATGGCTAAAAATTAGACAACATGTCTTGTACTTCCTCATAAACAACTGATGAAACGATCGGAATAGTGGTAAATGACCTAAATAGCATCAAACGACGGGCTCGCATGAACAGATAATTTTCCAAGTGTCCATAATTACAGGATCAAGTACCAAGTTTCCTGTACCATTTTCTCAGAAGCTAGACCGAGACATTCTAGTTTACCAGTCGCAAATAACGGGGTACTTCCGTTGATAATTTTCACAAATATTCATCAGACTGAGTGATTTTGACATTCCAGGCAAAAACAGAAAACGTGACACCAGCAAATTTTTATGGGCTAACTGTGAGAAAACAAAATGATGGTATTTATATTCAGCGTCCACATAAAACCACCTGAAACCTTTTCTCAGCCCAATTACTCGCCTCCATAAATGATTATCTGCGGCACAAAAACTTGCTTATCTCTTGCTTCTGATCACACTATTCACGTTACATGATCTCACATCGTTAGAGACTTGGAATAGGCAGTGCTTTAACTGACCTATCACATTAAAAAACTGTAACTGCATGTCAGTAAAATACTGTATAAAAGCTCCGATAATTCCTTCATCAAATCTATCAACTGTTAAACATTGAGATATCATTCATGCAACACACACGATGAAGTTTCTGAAGAACACACATTACCAATCACTGGTACTTCGTGAATGTGCTCAAATGTCCTTACAATGTAAGCTTCCTGTTCATGCGTGAAAAGCTAGGTTGAGTAATAAATGGTCACTTGTGCGTAATTGTCACCTAAAAAAGGGTTCTAACAGCTTCTTACTGGATTTTTTTATGCACATACGGGTACAACTATCCAACTCCTTTCGTTTTGCTGATTTATTAGACTCGTTCATGTTGGATTCGTACTAGTGAAAAAGTTAAGGAAGGCTTTAGCTATAACAATCTATAAGCTAGTATTTTGCATTTGTGGATCAATAGTCTATGGTCATCCACCACAAAGCACAGCGACTGCTGCATGATACGATGCAATGTAATGCAATGGATGTATCCATGCAAGATGACCCGTAGTCGTATAAGATTGGTTCAAGGGCAATATTATCCTCATCTGCTCGCAAATCTTCTTGCAATCTATTTAGTCAAATATGATTTTTAGCAGACCATTTGCAAACCAAGACTTCTACTGAAAGGAACCACACAGGGTTGAGAGAAGATGCAAGTAGAGTAGAATGAGGCGACAAATATGATAGTAGTAAAAGTCAACCGTCGCGATTCCTAATTCTTCAATTGGTTGAATTTGGGTCTCTCATTTAATCTAATTAGAACATTTGAATCAGTTGATCCGCAATACATGACAAGTAGTCGGAATGATTTAAATTGTGTCTCACGTAGAAAGAAGCTGCCAGTTGATCCGTAAAATTTCGAATTTTTGTCGCACCTGCACAATTCATGTATTTAAGTAGCAAATAAAAGTCAATCAACATCCAGGAACAAACTTTCAACCTATTACGTATCCTGACTTATTTCTTATTCTTTGTGGCATTCTCCGATCATAATGTTGTCCCATGAAACTAAGAATACGTACGGTGGTAAAAAAAACAAAATTTTTGTGAACACGCCATATTTAAATGAGAGGTTTCAAAGCCTTCAGCTTAGCTTTGAAGAAAGGAAGTGGTTGTTTCAACATCAAGGACGAATACCCTTCGTCAATATTGCGACAAAGGACATGATCTAGTGGCTGGAGAAAAGACAAGCGGAGACGCAAAACCAGCTCGAATTACACTCGACAAGAAGGAGTATTTTCGACAGCAAAAGGAAGTCGAGTTACTGGAAGGGTATATTTTCTTTCATTACAAGATCACTGTACGCCGTTTGAATGTTCATCAAAAGTCGTCATGACTCACACGACACTCTGACTAGCTACCATATTCCATCTTTGTGAGCGCAATCCATATCCAATTTACAAATATTATTCAACGATTCCCCCAGCTCTTCTCTTCCTTTTTCCTCCCCCAATGTGCATAAATATCCTCTTAACAACAGCCACTTAACATGTACGTTTACGTTCTCAGCTTATCCAGCTAACGCTACTCGAAATGAGGAGCTTCTTTCACCCTCCGGCCCCAGTCTTACGCCATTTCACCCTCCTTGAGCACTGTAGAACGTCCTCGACGAAAATGCATTTTTATCATACCCTCACCCGTGTAATCCATGACTAAGCTCAACAGATGCACAAAGTGCATATCATCGCTTCAAAGCCTCATTCATGATGCACCAATATCGTTGTTCTTCACATCCAGGGTCTGTTCTTTTCTGTTTCGGATTCGCGACATGTGCCTTTCTCCGGCCATTAGTATGCACAATACTCAACATCTCATTTTTCAAATACTTGAATTCGTGCAAACTGAGCGTCAACGCCGATGGTGCACTCTTCCAAAGCATGTGTGCGTGAGCGATTCTGTTTGTCCTGATGCAATGCTTCGTGAGTTCACAAAAATAACAGACCAACAGTGTTTACACTAAGCTAAAAGCTAAACTTGCATTTAACTGCACGGCACTGCAGCTGTGAAATGGCCAGCACTGTGTTTTAAGAGCACAAGACTTGTCAATCACTCATTAAGATGTGCAAATATAACTCAACCCTTATTTGCATTTCTCAGCTCAAAGAAATGACACACGGAAAAAGAAAAATTGTCAAGGAAGAAGACAAGGCAGCAATATTCAAAAGTTAGCGTCAGCAGCAATCACGAAATTGAATTGCTACTTCTCTTTAAATGCCCGCACTCTGGGCTCTCCTTCCTTCGTTTGCACAAAACTAATGTAAATCAAATGCATTTTTGCCGGAAGTCGTCGAGAACAATACGATGCTAATGAATTCAATCGTCTGACATGACTTACCCACCACTATCCTATGTTATAAGACACGAATCCGCAAGGCTTGCCCCTGTTCTCACAGTGAGTACGTTCGGAAACGACCAGTGTGAACAATGAGAGAAGCCGTCAGTTTGCAAGAAAGCCGCAAAAAGATTTCAAACGCATTTTGAATTACAAATAGCCAATCCTCAGGAAAAATCATTCACGATTCACGACGAGCTCTCGTCTGCACTATTCAAAACGGACTATGGCTCGTATCCCTTTCCATTTGCCCTCCAACTGCTACTTTAACTACCACAAATAGCCCTTTATACTCCAGAAAATAGAAGGTGTTGCAATGTCGGGTCGGAGTGAAACCTTGTTACGTGACTACACGTTTGTGACTTTGTGACGTAGCCACAAGTTCAACTTAATTTTCGTTTACAGCCTGTCAACCACCGCAAATTTCATGGTTCACCGACAGGAATAAGCTTAAGGGTCTTTAAGACAGACCACTTGAACAGACTTTTCTCTCTACTCCGCCATCTTCGATCATAAATGTTAAGAGCGAAAAAACTTTCCAAATTGAGTTGGTATCAGTCACAGGTCCTGATATTAGTCCATACGATACATAATTTTGGTCTCTCGCTAATTTACTTGGATGGAACGATACAAACGTTTTACTCAGACTGGATCACCTCACCACTGGTTTCCATGGCTACACAACCGCCCACAACATGAAGAATGAAAAGGCGAGAACCTTAATTTATTGCAACTGTCAGACGTCCATCTAAAGTAACTTGAGGGACATTTTATAACTCAGCTTCCCTTTATAAATGCATGCGACGTATGCTGCTGGAAGCCTTCCCCTTCCCAAGAATACTGCGGTCCCTGGCGACAGCCTACGTATCCGAAAAGCTACGAGCCATCTCACGCCGTTGAAAGCTAATGCATGTTTCTCATTTTGATGGACCAAAGTATGTTGAAATAAAACACGGTCCATGTCAATCTTTATCACGGATGCTTATACACGAGGCTCTCCCTAACCACAGCATCGAGTGGTACGAAACCCAAGGTCTAACAAGAAGCAACTCGGAGTTTCTTCACATCCATTGTATCGCAGCAAATTATTTGTTAACTATCAGCACGATGATGAGACTGGCTGAAAATGAGACAGGTACATGGACGTGGCCCAGAGAAAAAGCGCAGACCAGTTACCGTACCTTCAGATCTTCTACAGAAAACTCACAGTGTTACTCATGGACTGAACCTTGAAAGTTGTTCACCATGTGGGTTGCACCATTCTGATTCTATGACTAAGCCAACTGCACGCCTCATCAGAATGGAAATGAACTTTCAGTCTGCTTTTGATCTTCTTCCTCCTATTAAGTAGCTTGTGGAAGAATCATTGCCTTCAAACCAGCTGAGAGTATCAATGAATGAGGTGTAATCAACAAAGAATTAATCACTCACCGTTCTTATACACAGGTGCTTGCTGTTGCTGCAAAAGTTGGAGCTGTAGCTGATGGTGATGCAAGAGCTGGGCATCTTTCGATGACATTTTGCAAGCTTGACTCCCAAGCGGGTACTGGCTAACCGGGTAGCGCAAGTCCGCGTTGCAGCAGCAGGTCTGCATTACTTGTGCCTCGCGACCCTCCATGCAGATCGGATAGGTTTTGCCACTTCTTCCAAGACTTTTACTAGGCAGGATTTCGAAACCGCTACTGCAGCAGTCACAGTAGTTACTATTGCCAATGGCCGCAGAGTGATGCGCACCAGCGTTTATTTGAGCACTGGAACCTTTACTTGCACTCATTACAGAGTTTATTGAACATGCTGAGAGTATCATTATTTCTGTCTATGAACCAGCTTCACTTCCGGTAGCCATGAGATTCACACTTTCCTAAAAATCTCTTCTCACTTCATCATGTACCGATTGTCAGGCTTATCATAATCATCCACCCAATTGCAAAACACCACAGTTTTACTTCAAATATGTTGCTCTGACATAAAGAAAATTATGGAACACAATTAAATGGCCTTTTAGCACTAGTCTTTTCGTTGTGGTCACAACAAGATCTTTCCAACAACGACACAATGTTCCCGTACCACGGAACTGACAGAAGAGTTCATGGATGGTAACTTCAAACTTTTTCTGCAAATGTTATCTAGTATTTAAAACTAGGCAGAACCTCGTGATTAGACGCAAATCTCACATTCTGCAAGCTAATGCTTCCTAAAGGAGATTACGAGTCCGCGTCCCTTGCAGGGAGTATCGATGTCGCTCTTCCCAATGTTGTTTTATTATGTCACTTTTAGCTTTAATCACGGAAGTGGATTTGTTTTGCACCAAGTCGGAATTTTTGGGACGAGGATGATTTCACAAATGAGCACGGACGCTTTGACAACACTTCGGCTGTGCTTGTCTATCGCACATGATGTGATAAACAACCGATGACGTACGTCTTTTGTAATCTGTCATTAATTAAATCATATGCAATGACATTTGCTCGCTCACAGTGAGTCAACTTCACTTTTGCCGATTTCGCGAATTGAATTGTCAGTGCTTAATCTCCTTCACGGCCAACGTCCATTTGATTGTTATTAACCTATTGTCTTAAGTTTAAAAAGCTATTGAGGCAAATCCACCCAGCTGCTTCAATTCTTGATTAGGTTATAGGGTAGTATCCGAGTTCCTTTTAAGATTCCACAAAACTTGTTTAAAAACTCAACCTGCTAAATGAGCAAGAGTCGGCCTAAATTTCCTTAACACTTTCCATTTCCTCAACTAACTCATTCCCCCGATTCAATGTCAAAGTACAAAAGCCAACTATTTCTATGGCAACATAGGTCAAGTACCAGGGCTCATTCTTCATAATAATGTGTCAGCCCTTGTCTGTTCTGCAGACGGAAATGTTGGTAAGCTACGCCGAAAGATGCTAGGAAACACTCCTACTTCCTACTTCTTTTCTGTCGTTTTCCTGTCATGTGAGACACGTTACTAGCAAGTCCAGTCTGTTACTGTGGCAATCAGCCGACACTTTTTGTTTATTTTTACTGCAGATAAGTTTGCACTACACTCACAAAGAAACGGACGGGCGAGCGGTAAATGTGTCCAGTTTCACATTAGACCGCTATTACAGTTTAAAATAGACTTCCTGGCCCATTGACAATTGATTGTTACCCAAGAATTCAAGGGTCTCTGTCGTCAGATTCAAGTGTTGTCACATTTTCCGGAATTCTTAGCAAACGGCAGGCTTCCTCTTTCTGGCGAAGTTGAACACGAACATGGCACTAATATAACCAAAAACCGAGTTGTTTACCGAGTTAGCAGTCCAATGGCCAAAGTTAAGAGTCTGTGATGGAGTTGCAATAAAGTTTGATTTCACATTAGTCACGGCTCAAAAGTCTTATTTCACTGCCCAGAGGCAGGCGGCCGAAAAACTTTGGAATATCTGACGGTCTGGAGCGAATCTCGTACTGCCTCCAAGAAACTATACCCCTTCCATCTGTATCTTCATCTTCTCTTCAACCCTCAATCTCCCTCCTCTGCATTTCATCTCCCTCGTCCTTGCTCCCTCCACGATGCAATGTGCTTCAAGCCTCCGATTTCTCAGTTCCGAGTCCCCCGTAGCTCCTCTCCGACCTTCCAGTTCCGAATCTTTCCGTAACATGTCGGTCCACGGGTTTCCCGCAAATTTTCGCCCTATAATTACAGTACGATCATGAATTCAGTGCATCAAGTAGCTCAAAGGCGTGTAGTCAGGACATAGTGCGGAAAATCAGAGTTGCAACATCTCAAGAGAATCACGGTCTTGCAAAAATGCCGCACCAATCCGCGAGCGTTTCGCCTTCCTTCACCTGTAGTGCGCTCCATCGGTTACTCACAAGATGCTATAAACTGCAAGCTGAATTGGAAAGCCGCATGTCAGCGTCTTCACCAGATCCTTGTATATCGTAGTGTAGAAAAAGATTGACTTCATGCCATGAGAGGCTGGAACAGGTTTTCTCCAGTTAAGGTATGGGCTTCGTCATGACTTCATTCTTTTCTTCTTGCCCACGTGCAAATTGTTGCGAATAATTTGCCGCCGTGAACATGCTCACCACCACGCAAATATCGTTTGAGCAATTAGCATGTCATCTGTGAAACACGCTTCGGCGGGACAGTGCGAAAGAGAGTAATTGGCGAATCTTATTAGCTGCTAATGAGTCGTTGCAGGATTCTGATGCATAGGTAAGATGATAATGACAGTTGTACTTGTACTCGGTTTAGTTTACTTTTTCACTGCATGTGGTACTGAACAGGTGATACGGCGAGATTGATCTCGGACATCGTCAGTAAATACCGTCGAATCCACTGATCGGCAGCAACAGTACCCTTTATTCATAACGAATGTGACAGCTGCAAGCTTCACGCACGTTGTAGATGACGTCAAATACAACCAAAGCATTACAGCACACTCGCAGGTGATTGGGATTCTTCACCATTCACTGTTTACAACTCCTTGGTCATCAGGCGGAGCAAAATCATTGAATTTTATGGCATTGTTGGAAAAATACACGTGCGGTTCAAGTAATTGTTAAATACTTTTGTTATGCACGCTTTTACAGTCCTGTATCAATTCAATTCGTTACCAAGGTAGGGTTTTGAGCTTGGTCATTTACTTACTGTCGGAAATCATTCTAATCACAACTTGAATTGCAGAATCGCTATTCCCTCATTTCGGTGGCTGTGAAAGGTAAACGTGGACAATGCCGAAACCGACATCTTCTCGAGGTAGAGGTCAGAGGGCACCCCAGAGAGGTCGGGGGAAGATTTTTGGCCGTGGTGGGAAGCATTCTCGCAATCAAAGGGGAGAGCATGTGGATGAGTATAGTAGCGAATGTTGTAGTAAACTTGCCAACTCAGAGGAAGAGTCAGACTCCAGCAGTGACTGCGACTCGGTAACTGGATCTTCCTCGGACGAGTCCAGCAATGTCCCGGCGAAAAGCCCTTTTCCGGTAGCCATGTGGGATCTCGGCCAATGTGACCCAAAAAGATGTACGGGAAGAAAACTCCACCGAAAGCAACTCATTGAAATATTAAAACCATCTCAGCGCTTTCCTGGCATTGTCTTGGACCCTTTGGCAACTCAGGTTTGCGATTTGATTTAAGTCGTATTTTTGTGATAGTAGCTATAATCCACGCGAGTTTAAGTCGAATTGCAATAATTTTTTTTGCCTTGTAGGTTTTATCTCCTAGCGATGAAGAAATTCTTCGCAATGGAGGTTTAGCTGTGATAGATTGTTCTTGGGCGAAAGTTCCTGATGATGGCCATATCTTGAAACATCGCCCAGTTCATGGAAGACTTCTCCCTTTTCTGGTTGCGGCTAACCCTGTGAATTTTGGAAAGCCCTACAAGCTCTCATGTGTAGAGGCTATTGCGGCTTCTTTGGCAATTTGTGGTGAGTGAATATCATACTCGATATGGAATAATTGCTGAAAAGTTTCAAAAAACCAATTAATTCTGTTATATGCGTGAGCTTTTGTATAGAACGTAAAACTTAAGTGACGATATGCTTTTGAGTGATAGAAAGTGTACCTAATTGAACCCATCTTACCGGATTACTCGTATCATCTCATTTTACTTGTATCCAATTCCAGGGTTCAGAGATGTGGCAGAATCCTATTTAGTCAGATTTAAATGGGGGAAAAACTTCTTGACTATGAACGAAGACTTTCTGAAGGCATATTTGGGGTGCAAGAATCCAGAGCAAGTGACGTCAGCCCAAGATGAGCTGTTACAAACGCTTAGGGAACAAAGAGAAGCCGAACGAGGTAATTGGGTGTTAAATAATAAGGTCCATTTCGTT
>VRMD01000890.1:0-20694 GCA_009872375.1 Sminthurides bifidus | reverse complement strand
ATGAGAAGTGGCTGCTGAGTTTTAGAGGAATTCAAACTAGATACAGTTTCTCAAGACAGTCATGGTCGTGGTTCGATAATTTTGCAGTGCATAACGCGAAAATGTGATAATTGTCTCTGCCGCTGGCTAAACTTCTTGAGCAAGCTATAGAATTACCTAAGGTTAAATTCTTGGCGGGGATGACGGATAACCCGGCTAGACTATGTGGTGTAGACTGTAGTAGAAGATAAAAACAAACTTTGAGAATTCGCAAGGACGTTTCGCAAGAGGAGGCGGCTGCTGAGGAGGTTGACTGGAGGAGGTATTATGTTCGCAACGCTATAGAACTCTCTAATGACGGTGTGGGTCGAAATGAGTGATGATGCAGGATAAGCAAGCGGACGGAATTGCGGAGAGCAGGGTAGAAATTAGACGCTTATAATGAGACCTAGAATTGAACAAGAAGGAGGAAGTACGTTACAGTTTCCTTCACCTAACATCAGTCACTTCTTACCCTCCTCGTACTCAACTTGTGCGAACGTTGTCGCTACCGCTTGGGACTTGGGGTGAAATCAGGCGAAACTGTGGTTGGTAAAGCAAAAGTTTCTCAATTTGCGAAAAATATAACAGTTTTTACATTAGATAGTACTTAGAAGCCATGGTTAAATACCTTACCCAAATCGTTAATGTCTACTTAGACTTTAATGAGGCTGGGTTCTGATTGGTAGCGGCGCTGACCAAGAGTAGAGCATAGTGGTTATCAAATGCTCAGGGGGCGCAATCAAAATGCAATAATGTGATTAAAATCCCATTGTGCGGGCAATTATTCGGGTTTTTAAACATCCTCAGACGTGGTGTAAATACATACTGCTGGTGTACAAGTGCTGGCGTTTGGCCAATTATGTAGATTCTTTAGTTGAAGGTAGTTAGTGCGGGCGGAGGAGCATGAAAAGAAACTCACAGTCAGCTATATCCCAATGAAAGAGTAATGTAGCTTGTACTCTACTGATAATGTATAGCCTCTTCTCACAAGGTGTGTAGTACAGGCTGAACAAAGTAGGCTTTCTTGTCTTGAAAGGTGAGTTATAGTGAGAGTAATTACTGCTTCTGTGAAAAGATCGTGAGATAGAGTTCGTGAGACGTTTTCCTTCTTGTACTAGTATGATTTCCGAACCTGTACCGTTCATCAGCTTACATCCACCCGAGTAAGTAAGGGTAAGAAGATCCTGATTAAGCTTATTATTGCAGTTTGTATCAGTTGCATCAAGTGATTGAGGTGGTTAGCAAGTCTGGTCAAAAAACTAATCTTCATTTAGTGAGGCCAGCATCAGGGAATCCTTGACCGTCATTTTGTGGACTGTGACAATAGCATTGCAAATGATTTCTCAACGTGTCTCAGTTATAGGATGAATCGGGAAGCTGGTTGCGATGGTAGAAACTTTCTGGCGGTTGCTATACCGGTGGTGTTGTGACAATAATCAAACTTAAGTATTGATGTATACCGCAAGCACTCTGTAAATGTTTCAACAGTACAAGCTAGGAGTTTGAGGGAAAAGTGTGCACTGCATGGACGCAGGAAAGCTTTGCTACAATAGTATGAAATAGAGGTTAGAGTCACAGTTTTAGAATATTTGCAAGATCGCATTCGCTTTGTTACTTTGACATGATTTGTCGGGCTGATACAGTGAGTGTGATCTCAGGAGAATGTACTCCTCCGGCTGACGAGGAGGAAGTTGACGGGATAGGACGGTAGGAATTTAGGTTACAGGAAGGTTTTTTTCAGGAAATGAGAGAAACATTTTTCCAAAGTCTGTCGTGCTTTCTTGGTACGTGAAGTTATGCAGGAGAAGAGGAAAGTGATATGATGAATGCAGTGCTGCGGTAATTAATATACTTATCGTTTCATTAAAGGGTTCACCGGTGCCAAACTCAGTCGTCGAGTTTACATTCGTCGATGGCAGTGTGAGTAGCGGAATAAAGCGCAAACTAAGTTCATCATCATCGGCATCACAGAGGATTCAAGCTGAACATGTGGTTCCCAAGAACATCTCCACTTACTATTTCAAGCATAGTGATACGGAGTCTGAAGTGAATCATTGCAATCAAGGGATGGAAAATGGTTCAGCTGGTTTGCAACAAGTGCAGTTAATAAGTCACAACAATCCGAGCGATGCCAAGTTATGGGAAAAGCCGACTTTGGACTGGAGCCAGATCCAAGATAACGTAGTTCCTCAGATGGAGACTGCAAGCCCTATACTCGGCTTTGACATCGAAATGGAAGGCGATGAGCAACCGAATAGCCTGGACTTTGTGGACACAGATGAACTAGTTCTTAAAGCCGATCGGCTCGTTCAGGCTAGTGTTACTAATGGTCTCGGACGTGTCAGTATTGTCGACCAGCTGCCTCCCCATTTTACAAACGATGATGATGATGAAGACTATGAGGAAGAGCGAAACGAAAACGAGGTGAGTATTGCTCTGCTGTGCAGTTACATGTCAATAGCAACTTTTTTATTGTGGTGGAGTCAATAAGTAGCCAGAACTACGTTGAATAATAATACCGAGACGTTTTGTCGCAATTGTTAGATACGAAAATCCAGCATAAGTAACGGAAGCAGCAAAAACCTGAAGGGCGGATCGAAGTGCTTGTTCTCTCCTAATGGAATTGCAGCTGAATTCAGTCCCAAAGGGAACATGCCGAATGGCACAAGCCAATTGGAGTGTCAGGGGAGTGGTGCTGCCGCAAAAACAACGGGATCTGCGGCAGGGCACAAGACAACGAATGTCAGTGGAGCGCGACATGCGTCCACGACAAAAAACTCCCGAATTCGTCGTTGGATCAGAGCTCACAATAAGTATGATGCTCAAAAGGTTAGATCTTTGTCTCTTTCTTATTCGATTCAAGCGTTTCACACCGCAAGCCTCTTTAAAGTTACGTACAATCCGACCCAGCTCGATAGGGATTCTTTAATGGGGGCACAAAATGTTTTCAACTAAGATGATACTGACTTGCTTTAAGTACAAAAGTTTAACTTATTTAGAGTGTTTTCGAAAATTATTTCGCGCTAACTCACACTGTGAAGGTTAAACCAACAATAATAACGTTATCAGCACTATGTGCTTAAGTTGCATTCCGAAAGGAATGACAGTTAGAACAGAAGAGTTGGTATGGTAGGATGCGTGACGCGTGAGGGCATGCTGGCATACCGTTTCATGCTTTCTGGCATACTGGACTGCAATCATGAACGCTATTCTCAGCTGACAATTAAAGATGATAGACAGGGAAAGAAACTTTGTTGATACGACTTGCGATGCAATAAAATTTGTGGAAGGGATCTGTTCTTTTTCCATGCAGATGCAAGATCGTGAGAATGTAATTAAATAAACTTTTCATTAACCCCAGGTATCTGCAATCCGTGTGTACTTTGATTAATTATGATTCTATTAACTTGAGATCCGACGGCGTGGAAAAATCAGCTGTAAGCTACCATAGTTCGTAAACTTGAGCTTTTTGGTACTCAGCTTTAATGGTTATCGTGTCCGCAATAAAATTTCATGGCGATGAGCTTTGAAGTTTTCAACCTGCCTAAGTATCACCCCACTAGGTTGCTCAAGGTGGCAGCTGCTGTCAATTCAGAATTGGTGGCTGAGCTTGATCAGCGCTGCGGCGGTAGTTTTTTTCTCTGGCTTCTGTACAAGTAGAGAGATTGACGATGCGGTTTTCTCTGTCGAGTCAAAGAAATAGACGAGAGCTGCAGAATACAACAGCTGACAATCATCGAGTTTCTCATATTCCTGTCGTTTGTAAGTTTTAATTGATTACCGTACACCATCATTGAGAAAACAAGGCTTGAATCCGTTTGAGAATAACAATTTTTTGTAGTCGTATCTTCCAACAACTGCAGTTGTGTGAAAATTTATAATTTATCTCTTCAGTGACCTAAATCCCCTGTGTCAGCTTAATTGTTTATTTCTTATCGCCGACTGCGAATGTTTTCTACTGCTTCAGCGGTTAAAACTTAGTGTGCTGATGAACCTCTGCGTATGTACTGGGATTTCCACATTCAAGGCAGGTGTTTTTGCCTCCGGAAATGTCAGCATTCTCCAAAGGATGACATGATGAATCGGTTTGCAAAGATGAAACAGATAAACATTCACAGCTCGCATCAATTTGGCACGGAGTAATAAAAAGGAGCAATAGTAGAAATTGCGATTGGTTCACAAACAGAGATTCGTTTTCATTTTACTCACACACTTGGAAGATGACTATTCTGATCGTTCTTAAATATGATTGAAGGATATATGTATGTAATTTTGCTTGTCGATGGTCAATTGGTCTTATTGGTTTACTGGAGTAGCAAATGTTGCCATGGGAATTCTATTTGGACGTCAGAAATAATCGTGATTCCTTTGCTCCGTGGTAACTGTAGTCCCCGCAAGAAGAGAAAACGAATCAGCGAAGATGGCGGAAATGATACTATTACCTAATTTATGCTCCTTGTTCGATGTCGAATACTAAACAGCCGTTGTCATGAAGTGGTTAGGTTTATTGCTGCGAGTAGTTTTTCAAAACGTGATTCCACTTCCACGATCCTTCTCAATGTAAGTAAGTGCATTAAAGCACAGCGGTTGTATCGCCTTCATCCCCAATGGCTGTTTTAATTTAATGTAATGAAGGGTAAACGCGCAGATTATGGGCGAATTAAGTCATTGGTAATGCGTGAGTACCTGCCTTATCCTAACAAGGGATTGGACGTTGTAAGTGCTGATTTATTTGCCAAACAAAAGAAAAGGGGAATTCTGTGGCGCCGTGATTTGCTCTGATTGCGAAAGATTCGATGAGAACTACGTGAGGGGAGTTCGGGAAAATTGCAATGCAAAGGTGCATTGTAAAATTGGGTGCTAATGGCATCCGCATCTGCGTAATTTTTGTTTCGATGTCGTCATGGAAAAGTTGCCCAGAGGGATTTGATAAAGCTTCAGTTGCATGTTTTAAGACACAGCTAAGGGCTAAGGAATAACAGAACGCTTCAATATAATAGATTAGCTCCCAAAAAGTATGCCGTCAGGAGCGGATGTGCAGGGAAGAATTTCCTCTTACTACAGTAACTGCCACAGATGGAAAAATCGCAACTGTTTTGGTATATTTTCATTAGCATCTCTAAATCAGTGAGCAATTGCCCGAGATTTATTTTTTAGAAAGGTCAGGGAAAGAAAAAATTGAGACTCTCTTGTGTCGAGTAATCGAACGAGAAAAGTGGCTTTTGAGGATTGGCCTCCAGTGATGCACCTTTTATGTAAAAGGAAGCTGTTTAAAATATGGGATTGTTTTGAAAGGTTTTAGACATATGTAGGTAAAAGCATCAGATTTTGGATTTAGGATTTAGTCTAATGGAAATAAAAGTCATCATGTTTTGCGTTAGTGATCAAACGGTTGGCATAGTTACATGTATATGTGTCTGTTTTTGGGATGAAAAATAAATATCAGACAGAAGCCTGTGCATTGAATGAATTGGGTTTTTGTCTCCGCCCGTACACGGGACGAATCCGATGACAGAAGGCTGTTTGAGTCTGACGAAAAGTAGACCAGAGTAATAAATTGGATGTTGTTTAACGGCTCTTTAAATGAGGGCGAGGGAGACCATGAAGTGGTTGAACGGTTTCAGAATGGAGAAGGTAGAGGGAGCAAATTTAGCTGCTGAAGTTTTCGTTTAAGAACTAAAAGCTTTCTCGATAGCTTTCATTTGATCACATATTAATGACGGAATGCAGTAACGTAGTGGCAACCTGTTGATATGGTTGCTATGACACCAAGTACGTATTTGTCTTCTGTTAGACATAGTTCCGTAGGAGCTGTTGAACCCAACATAATAAAATTGGCATGATTTCGTTTTATGGGGAAATGTGTTGCAAACGTTGGTCGTATTTTACGTACTTACCTATGTGGTAATTGACAAGAATTACATTCGTGTCGAATTGTTCTCAAAATTCAACGGACATGCGGCCTACTTCAACATCGTCAGGCTAAAGTAAGGGCAGGGTTAGAAGGAGATCCTAGAGAGGTTGGTCATTGTCGTGTAATTTGGTTGCAATGCGTACCTGATGCAAGAGACCGCAAGGTCTTTTTACTTTGACTAGTCCTTGGATAATTGCACGAAATGGAAAGAGATGGAAGTAAATTTGTGCGGTTTCACAGGCTGACGTTGAACTGGTTTCGCAGATTATTGAGGTTCATATCCCATTGTGAAGTTGAGGACTTGCAGATTGACTGACAAAATTAAGCTCTCATGTCTAAAGCTGTGCAGTGCAGAGATGGAGCCGAATACATAATAAGACATATGCTCGCCCATCCAGCTACTCATGCAATGCAAAACCGCATGTCTTCAACCGAGTCAGGGTTCAAGGGAACTTTTGATGACAGTCTCGCTGCCGGTAGTCTTCCGCGGGCACCAAATGCAGACTCTACCACGGCCGTATTAAATGTGGATCTGCCGAAGCGCGAGAAGCGGCCGAAACGCAGAGTGATAGGGTACAGCAGGAATTGTGTTTGACCATTTGACCATTGGCGTATGTGGTGTGTATCTTTGGGCCTTGTGGCCAAGCTTCGAGGCATGAACCCCAAGGATGCTTCTCATCCCCCCGTGCCGACTCCCAACGCCGAGTGGTTACAGCAAGTGCGAGGAAGGATCGAATTCAAATAACAGTGTGATGGTACAAATAATTGTTATTTTAAAATCAGGGCATTGAATTCACAATACTTGAAATGGGTAGCGCGAGGGCTGGAGCTTGGTCCATTTGTACGCATGGTGTGTCGGACGTGCATCAAGAGGCGAGATGCGGTGAAGATGCGGAGTGATTGCATAAAATAAATGAATGCATATTGCGAGAACGTTGATTGCCGTCATTAAACTCGTGACGGTTGGAAGGGTGGATGATAGTAATTTTTAAAGCTGGTCCTGTGTAATCAGTCTGGCTGGATGAAGAGCAGATTTTTATCATCTAAATCGTCCTCGTCTTCCTCCGTGTGCTCTCGTATTCTTCTCGCAAATTTCTAAGAGCAGCTTGTACTAGATCCGACCAACGCTTTATTTTAGGAACGCTCAGCACATGCTGAGAGTAGTGGTGTGGTACAATTCTCGAAAGTTTGCTAATATATTAGAAGGAAGTGATGGGAAAGCAGTGAGGGAGCCTTTTTCGAATCAGCACAAGTTGTGGTTGACGTTATGAGCGAATTCCATGTTAGTTTCCATTCGGCTAGGTTGTGACACAGTATTAACAACATTTTCTAAGACGGACAGTTTTCTGCCGGTTTGTTACTATGCTCAAACAGAGTTGATCGGTAAATAGATGTAATAGTTAGTGCAATGCAAAGGATCGGTTGCAGGATTAGGCTTGCGACTGTGGCAGTGGCATGTGATTCTCTGTGACAATTAATCATGCGTTACGATTATGCAGCCCAGGAGTTGAGCAGGTGTGCGAATTGTGGAATATTCTGCGGTTTCAGCACTCACATAAGTGCCCCGCTGTGCTGTCGCTGCTCGACAGTGTGCATTCGTGGTGATGCAGCGAATGAATTTAACGATTCTTCGATACTTCAGTATCAGCGCAAAAGTATGAGTTTTCTTAAAGTGTATCAATCGAAGCAATATACCCCGATTATGTAATTTTGTTTGTAGAGCAGAAATGAATTGATAAGCCGCTTTCAACTGTCAGTGTCTTGGCATGGCCAAAGCGTGCCGGTATTTGGCACTTC
Source organism: Sminthurides bifidus (assembly GCA_009872375.1). Lineage (NCBI taxonomy): Eukaryota > Metazoa > Arthropoda > Collembola > Symphypleona > Sminthurididae > Sminthurides > Sminthurides bifidus. The sequence continues at coordinate 12,962 of VRMD01000890.1, read as the reverse complement.
AGCCTATTTATTAGAGCATCTAGTCAAGGAAAACGTTCGTAATTCTTGCTCATGTGGAGACGGAATAGTCATGTTATATGCCCTGGTATGAACAGCATCCAGGTTTAGTAATCCTTCCGGTGATGACATGCTGGCCTTGGCATTTCGAGCTGACAAAACCCGCAAGTCTAATGTCGTAGCACAATGTTGTCGTAAGAGACTTAGTTTGTCAAGTATTTCAGATTCCGTAAGCAAAAAATTAGACTTCTTCTTTCTACTGCAGGAGTGCGAGTCAATAAATTAAGTGCTCGAGAGTGTAGAAATGAAGGTAGTCTATTTACGGAACGGATTGACAGCGTCCTTGCATTCGGCAAATGCTAAGAGTTTCTGTACTGGTTCGTTTCTAGGATGGACTCAGATCAAGACGTGGTGTATTAAACAAATAGCGAGAAACAAGCTTATGTGATGGTTGTTGATGGTTCTTTAATAGTGTTTACTTATAGCGTTTACATTTTAACCGAGACGACACTAAGATCGAGAAAGCAGAATAGCGTAAACTTTTACTAAAAGCAGAAAGGAGAAGCAGAATAGCGGGGCAATAAAGTTAGCATATGATCATCTCATTGGATCGAGGGTCTAGTTTAGGATCATTGCAGCACATCTTTCGAAGTGTGGGAAAAGTTTAGTTGAAAGCGTTCGGTGATAAGGTGAGGGAATGACATTATGTGCTGTATAGATTCCGTTGTAAAACCACTTTTTCCTTGATGCCGTCAAAGGAAACACTAATGAAACTCACTTCATGTTAGGATAATGACGTTGAGGTAGGATATGTGGATGCTGCAGATAAAACTTATAATGAAGCAGCACTCAGTAGGTGGGGATTTCGCAAATGTACGACAGCAGTGCAAAAACATTCAATGACAATGGAAATAGGGCAGAAATGTTACAACTTGCAAAGGAAGAACAAGCTTTTAAGGAGTTGAGTCCAAGTTCACAGTCCTCCCACGCATCTGTAACTAGTAAGGCTTGCCCCTTGGTGTGAAGCAAGTGTTTTTGCATTCGTATCAGTTGATAATTTTGTGACGGTGTAGTGTTTGATTGTAATGAAATGGGGTGCTAGAAGACGAGGTTAATTCGTTCCTGTAGTAAAAGGTGCTGACTGAATTTTTTATTTGTGCTTTAGAATGCATCCAGCTGCGACGCGAGCGCAGAATCAACGAGTGAGAGCGAATCGAATTCATCCGATTCTGAATGCCATGTGTCTTCTGATGATCCCACGACGTTGTCAGCATCAACGTTTTTGAACCAAACGCAAATCAGTGTGCAAGATGTACAAGAAGTGCGATCTTCACAATCTTTGTCGCAACTAAAAGGTGCGGCTTCTTCGTGCTCATCTTCTGTCCTTGGAGCCAGTAAGCTGAGGTCACCGCTGTCTTCGTCAAGTGGAGGCGTTATTTGGAGATCGAAAAAACGTAATCTGCATGGGAAACAGCGGCCTAAAAGCTTTACAGAGGCATTAAGTAACGTTGATGGTGATGGCACGCTGCTGGATTCCTCTGCGCAAAGCAATTACTTTGCGTCAGATACTGCTCTGAATTTCATCGGTAAGCACAGTGGTAATTGGTCCAGCTCTACCGCTTCCGCCTTCTTCCCGGGAAACGAAGTAGCGGTGGAAAAGGACAGAAGGAGGAGTAAAATTCGCAGACGAAACTTGCGAATCAAGAGAAAATCTATTGACGAGGATGAAGGCACCGCTGGGTTCGTCAGGTCTACATCATTTACCGGTGAGCTACCGTATACAAGATTAAATACGATAATGGTGCTGATTTGAAAATAGTAAATCCTTATTATTATTATGATTCCGTGTGATTAATTTATTAATGTCTTTGTGTTGTATTGTGAACAGAGTGTAGTCTAGGTGATCGTGTAGTGCCTGAATCCCGTCTTACATTTTCTGGGTCCGAAGAGCGTGTATCTCGGCGTAGCAGAGGTAAACGGTGCGTTGAAAAACAAGATGTTGTTCGTGTTAACAGCGATACTGCGTCTCTAAATACTGAAGACCTTCAAGGATCTAATGACCAAGATTGGGATAGTTACCAGGTAAGAGCTTTTAACTTTTGTTGACAGTACACACTCTAATGATTCTTTCGCATGAAGCTTATCTTGCAAACCATCTTGAAACCACATACATGAATGAACTGGATTTCCTGAATGAAATACGTTTCAGAATCACGGGTACACATCCATAAAATTTTATCTCTTAACACAGTTCGATTACTTGGTTTGTAGGAAAAATATTTGAGTGAACCTTACAGCGAAGAGCTGTACGACCCAGATGGCATATCCAATTTCTTGGCATTCGGAGAAGATTATGGAAAATATTTGGACCATGGAGGTGACTCCGACTGCTCTTCCAGCTTAAGTGGTTTCGAGCCAAATCCCAGGAAGCGTCGACCGTTGTTGGTATGTTACGCCAGTTTGGCTGATATTGATGCATGAATATAATAACTATTGGTCATTCAACTCTGAGGTCAAAGAACATTTGAGTGCAAGTTGAAATTTTGATGAATGCAGCTGACAAATAATAGAAGTGAGATGGCGGAATCTGATTCTGATCGAGAAGAACTCAACTACCTCCTTAGACAATCTACTTCGCAGCTTCGCATCGTGGATGGAGTATTTAAGAAGAGATTGTTATCATCCATGGACAATGGGGCAAATTTGCCTTCTGAATACGTAAGTTGGGGTCCCCTAGGTCTTGTCTTTCACAATTCATTCCAAGTAGTTCGATTTTAATATGTTGCATTAACTGGATTTGCCAGATGGAAATGGAAGCAACATGCCTGGAAAATATCAAATCTCTTCAGTTAATCCTAGAAAACGTCCAGCAGACAGAAAATTTGCCATTTGAAGTTGATGTGAAAGCAATACAAGGTTGGTTAACAGCTGGTTTGATTTCATTTACTAGGTTAAGTCCTTTGCTAGCTTGTGAAATAATTCTGAAATGAACTATTTGCAGGTGTTGTTGAACGTTGGAATTCCTTGAAGGAAAAGATTAAGCACGCTGCCAAACTGCAACAAATTCAGGAGGAGATGACGTTCTTGAAAAAAGACTTTAATGAAGTACAATCTCATTTGGGTCTTGTTGACCCATTTGATGCCAGTAACTTGGCCTCCCTTCAAGAAAAAATCTCCACCATCCAAGAAATGCTCGCCAATCTCACCGAACGGAAACAAAAGTTGCAAAATATCAACGAAGCTTCTTTGGGAACTCAACTGTTCCTCAAAGATTCACACGCCGTGGCTGATGTAAAGCTTCAAATTAAAGAATTGTATGCCCTGTATGAAGAAAACTTTCAGTTGTAAGTAATCTTACCTAGTCGTCAGCTGTATTTATCTGGTAAAATTGGAACTTTGTACCTAAACTTTAAAATTCTTTGAAGGGGTTCGTACCTGCTGGAGAAAATGCGTTTCTTGCAAGATGCATGGGAAAAGTTTGAAAACGAAAAGTGTGAGTTTGAGAAGACTATCAATTCTGTCGTTATAAAAGGCAAATCCAAGAAAGAACTCAGCTGCGCAGCTTCCAGTGACTCTGGTCACGGTACAGACTTCTCTCATGATTCAAGCATATCTGACTCTGACATGGACTTCCAAGAACGCCGTAAGAAACTAGTAGCTCTTCGGCAACGAGCGTCAGATCTTAAAGCGTTTCTACCACCCGGTTCTCCAGTTATGGATGTTATTGATCAAGTAAGACAGACGACCAGAAATAATAAAATTTTAAAATTGCTGGAAGCGAAAATAAATATATCCTGATTATTGAATTTCCAGAAAATCGACGAAGCCCAGAAAGGTTTTGAAGAGCTCAGGAGAAGGAGAAACGTTGCACCTTTAGACTTAAAAATCATTTACCCGAAAAAGCGATCTCTGCCAACTACCCGTAAAAGGTATGTAAACAATCTAATGTCAGTCAGATTCCCTGGTGTTGAAACACAGTCAATAGTTACATTGGAACTTTGTATGGAATAATTTTCAGCAGTGTCCGAAAACCAGTTCGCTCAAATGCATCTACCTCAGCCGATTGCCAACCGGAGCCATTTCTCCATGCACCCAACAAGTCTTCGAGACGGTGGAGAATCATACGCCTCACGTTGACCTTTCACATAGCCTTAATGGGGCTTCTAGCGGCGGCTTATTTTTTACAACCAAAATGTTGCGAATTTAGCAACACATTTCGTTGCAGCCTGGTTCCGCATCTCACCCATGACTCCCTCCCCACGATATGACTCCCCTGTCATCGGAACTGCGATGGAAGCCAAGATCTATTTTAGCATGATGAGGATATTGAGTCCTGAAAATGACTTGGCTCTAATATGTTGTGCAGCTGTACAGTATGTAATCAACCTTTCAATATTACTGGATTGCAGTATCACGTTGTTCCGTTCAGTGAGGTTCACGAGTAATTGACTAAAAAGACCAAGAGAATTAGTTAATGGCGACTGGAAGGTAGAATTAGCAGGCAAGTTGTAGAGTAGCATGCCGTGAAAGTGTAATCTTGAATTTAGAGTTCATAAAACAAAGTGTTTTAAAGTTTCGTGCCACTCACAACAGGGTATGCTTGAGTTTGCTATACCGGACCTTAGAAATCGACAAAAGGTCAAAACCGTGTCTGTAAATTTAACGTGGTGAAAATTCTGGTTAATGCCAATTTTATGGGTTGTCGACAGATGTTGTAAGTAAAGATAGGTATTGAAGATTTGTGTAGCCGAACGCAAGTGATATTTTATGCTGTAGAATAATCAAACAATATGCGAGATGTTGAGTACCTATTACGGTTCATCAAGAAGATCATGTAGCCTTTATAGGTGGATTTTATCGAAGAATGTTTTATCCCACACCGATACTGCAACTTAGGCAGTTTCCGGTCGCATGAGTATATAGAAATCTTTTTTTACAGGATTGACGGTAAATCAAGTACAAAGCATTAAAGCCATTTTAGTTTTACAATTATTTAAACATTTGATCGAATGATAGTTTTACAACCAGGCAATCATATATGTTTCAAGTCGTTTTATTTACCTTATTACCATAGCAGGACTGTTCCATGCAGAAAAACAAAAAAAAACGCAAAAGCAAACGTTGAAATGTAAACAAAAACTAGGTATCACGAACAACCATTCCTTGGTTAAGAATCGTGTACCGTAATTACAAATTTTAAAAATTGTTAGAGAATCTTATAGGTGGAGCAATTAAGCATAGATTCTTACCTTAACAGTTAGATACTTATATGCTAACGCTGGATGAATCCTATGCGCCTCCTTGTAGCTTTAAGAAATACATTTTTCATATTTTATGGAGCGTGCGCTGTTACTGCAATTATGTTGCTGCGATGTTTCTAAAACATTGTTAAATGATGACATTAAATAATTTAGTCGTAGCCAGTTTCACGGCCTGTTTTACTTTTTTTAGAAGGTCCAAAAGGACGCTGCATAAACACATTTTTATGCTTTGAGTGCATAGTTGGCACTATCTATAAGTTCGACCCAACAGAACTCCTCAGCAACGACAGGACTCGAACATAAAAGGCTCTTTTGCACACGTAAAGTGCAAAATTCTAAATAAAGTGTAGATGCATTCTAATATGGAAGCAAGCAATCACATTTAAATCATCTTTATGTAGTTCACATAAGAAGTTCGTGGGCTTTTAACGCCATCTTTATTATTTCAGCATTTTTGTTAGTCTCTTATTTGCATTACAGGCTCAGTTTCTCTAATCCACTCGGGTATTTCAGTTCTGAACATCCTTTGGAATAAAATTTCTTTTGTTCGCCGGCGACAGCCGACGAAGGTGATATGCCCCTTATTAGCCAGCTCTTCACCATGTTCCTGCAGTAAGTGCAACCTGGATGAGGCTTCCGTCTTATAAGAAAAATCTATTTCTTCAGCAGACATCTTAATTTCTGTTCTTAGCATCTTGTTCTCCGTATTCTTGTCCATGGAACGTTTGTACTGAATTCTAAATAAGAAGGCGTCTAGTATGTAAGCTACAATAATGGTTAAAAGCACCATTGTGGCCAAATAAAAGGACATGAAGTAAAGTCGACTGTATCTTGACGTGACCATGACATGTCCTTCCATAATGACGTACCAATTGTTAACCACTGTTAGTTCAAATAATGTGACGGCGCTGGAGAAGATATTCTGAAAACAGAATAAAATTTTGAAGAGTGTTAACATTTCTACGATCTCAGATACCTTCGCAAGCAAAAAAGGGACACTGAAAAATATCATACCTCAAAGCTGTTTAAGTAGTATCTTAAAGCAAATGTATTGTTGGGAGAGTCATCATAGTATGATTCAAGGCTGGAATTCTTGCAACAGTTCCGTAGCGGTGCATTTGCAAATAGCTCCATACCAATTATAGAGTACGCGTAGTACAGTAATAAGATTACAACGGCTGCGGACGACATGGGTGGAATTAAAATGAAAACAGTGCCAAACACATTCCTGTAGCGTTTCTTCAATTTGAATAGTCGCAGAAGCCTCAACGGACGTACAAACGTCATTACTTCATCGAGTTCAGGGGCGATCGCCACAACAATAATAGTTACGACGAATAAAATTGTGGAAACCAAATCGAATGTATGCCATCCAGAGGATACTATTCTTTGCATTCCCCATGTGGTGATCTTCAATGTCATTTCTGCGACAAACCCTAAAAAAGCAAGCGTGCCCCAGATCCACATTAAAATGCTGAAATGGTTTTCTCAATACCCACAAACCATGCAAATAATAAAAAAGTTGAGCAGCCTTTTACTCACAGGCAGCAAAGATGTACGAGTCCCAGGATGCAAGATCTGAGCCATCATACCACCGAACCAGTACCACCACAGTGTTTAGGACCACAACAGCATCTGCATACATCAAGACACTTTTTAGCATGAGCTCCAATTACCCTGTTAATGTTTTATGATGAAGTTTTTGAATATTTTCTTTTGTTGCTTACTAAATATAACTTCGGCATACTGCGAGTACAAAAATCTTTGCGCCAAAACCCCACCACGCTCAAATATGATCCATTTTTTTTGAAAATCCGTCGAAACTGGTTTCCATTTCAATGAGCACACGTTATAGAATCGGCAAAACTCCTCCCTCGAAACGACGCCGTCGTTTGACTTGTTCAAGGCACGAAAGCATAAATATATGTCACGAAGAGCTGTGATTTCCAAAGAAAAGAATGTTAAGCGAATTATTAGATTGAAGGACTTAAACTGGAAAATTCAACCTGCTGCAAGCTTTAAAATCTTACATTTGTTGGGCGAATACTGGGTCATGAGTCCATAGAAATGTCGAAATATTATCCCGTTTGTATTGGCTTTAGATACCAACAGATTAAATGCAAAATGGCAAGCTTTGCGCTTATGAATAACCAGCTTCCTGAACTTCTCCTTTTCCAAGGTTGTGAACGCATCATATACGACAGCAAGCAACTGGAAAAAAGCAGTAACAAGGTCAGCAATTAACCGTTATCTTGCAAGAACAAATTCAGCATACTGTCTAAAATTACATAAACATACCAGGTTCATGAAAAGATACAGAACGGTGACGAGATATGCCACAAAGAAAAATACAGTCCATCGGCTTCGGGAGTATGCAGGCATCATCACATCCGGGTAGCTGTAACCACAAAAAGGTTTGGTTTAGCATATGTTTCTGGTACCCCGTTTAGAATTATTTTTGTATCAACTTACTTCGCCGTTGTAAGCAACACGAACAAGTTGACGAAGGAATTTTCAAAGGTGGAGAAGAATGGATCATCAGTATCTCTTCCAAACAAAAAGTGTCCCAGTAGCGAAAAAATAAAGATGAAGAAGAACAGCAACAGGAGCATATCCAGAATGGGGGGAAGACTTTGAAGGACCTACGTCATGACTCATTTTGTCACATTTGTTGATCTAGGAATGTAATCATAGTACTAAGGTATAGGATGCTGTACGTCTCAGTACCTCACGAACAAATCTCCGTACACCTCTGCAATAACGGTTATCCATTAGAAAAATCGGTCGGAAAGCTCTCGTCACCCGAAAATGGGACGTCTGACGAACTAATACTACTATTGCCTCAACGACCATCACAGCCAACGCAAACGTCTAGCACAAGACAACAACAAAACCGATCAGTAAATTGAAGCAAACAGCGAATGTGTCATTAAATTTGCCAATACTCACTTTTAAAGTCGTCCTATGATGTGTAACAAGTTGCTTGAATCCAAGCCATCGAAGCTTTAAAACTAATTCCATGATTAAAATTGCTAACGCCCCCAGCTCCAGCGATGCATGCACCACTATGGGTACCTGCAACCATAAGTTGTGAGTGCAGTTTACATTAATAATCAGAAGGTCATTGAGGTCTGTGCAAAAATCAAAATGGCAGGCTTACTTGAAGTGCGTCTAATGCGGGAGGCTCAGACACAGCTAAAAACAACAGCAAAAGAGACGCTACCAAATCCAATGAGTAAAACCAACGTGAGTGGGCTAGAATGTACGCTGGCAGGGACTCTTTTTGCTTGGGATGTGAAGAAAACTGATCATTGTTGGCTCCTTCTTCAAGATAAATGGCCGCTTCTTGATAATTCATGGCCCATTGATTGTCAGCCATTCGAACACCGATCTGGTAAAAACTTTGTTCCAGCCTAGTACCAGTCAAAGGGCCGTCCGAGCCAGTTGCGGAAATTTCAGCGGCTTCCAACGATCCCATTGTTACCGGAGGCGATGCTTCTCCTCTAAATGACGCGAATCCCAAAGCCTCTGCGAACTTAGATGATGCGGACCCGAGATACGTCGTCACATCTCCTTCGCCAATATTGTCCCAATCATCAGGCTCGGCGATAAGATCCTCTGTAACACAGCCATTTCAAAAACGAGTTCATTTACCAAGGTTATAGTATTACGTGGACACTTTGGGTCTCTCCAATTTGACAAAGTTTTAGTCACCGATTTTTTTCACATTAGCCTCGCTCAGCTCAAATATTAAGGTTGTAAAACGTTGGAAAGTTTGTTCACACTGGACACTGTCCTTGTGTTTTAAACACCAAAGCCTGTCATTATCCACAACCAAGGAGCAGTAAGAGCCCTCCTCATTTCAGAATATAGAAAAAATTATCTATCTTGACTCACTCGCAAATCGAACTTCAGTACTGACTAATGGCTAATTTGCGTAAACTGATGCAAATTACCAAATCATTTCGCCGCACTGATAGTACTGATGAGTGAGATTGGAATAGGTGTGGGAGAAACAATATAATTCGGGAACAAACTGTCAGCATTCCTTCATTGCTCTACTCTCCTAATTTGTTAGAGGCTCAAAGTTTCAACGTTACTATCATTCATGCAGAAAGGCTAATAAATCTAAATATCGCTGTTGAAGCCATTCTGTATCGTGTGGAGTTTCCTTTCAACTGCAAGGTGATTAACCACAACAGTTGCATATAATACTACTACACTGTTTAGGCTTTGTATATTCTATGTTACTAAGCAGAGTATTTAGCATTTCTGTGAGCTCTTTATCAGCTTACCATCTGTGCTATTTGTAATAGAGGATTTAGTGAATTCTGGACGTCCATCCTGGGCCATGTCTGTAATGCAAAATACGCATTTTTAAGCATAGGGATCTCCATTATTGACACAAACAAAACAAATACATTCGCTCTGTAACCGGTGCACGCCAGCATCCATGTTTCATGTAAAGCTATGACGGTAAAGATCAATTTAATCCGCTTGAAAAGCCAGTACATAAGCCTGGATCAAACGGGGGCAATGTCACACACTCATAGTCTTACCTGAAGCATGCAGTTAGTCTTGGAGCAACGGGCTCTGCTCTAACAATTATACCGTCTGAACGTCATCTTTCAGGTGGTACTGACCTTCGTAATTGTAATACAAATTGCAAATTCCGTCTGGTTTTGTGAATTGGTATTAGATGAGTGCATGAAATATTTTTACGGAATTTAAAATATAATATACTAAAATTTAAAATTTCATCGGTGACAAGAACCACGTTATGAGTTTTACAATTTTTGGTCTTCAAGGCGAACACATTCTATGCTATGTAATACTGCTTTTGGCACCAGCGAAGTTTCTTCAAAACAAATCACTTCAACATGGTTGACCCGTGTTGTCAGCAGACCGCAACGAAGTCCTGATTCTTGTTGCTGTCCTTGCAGCTTGCTGGAGAAACCTGTTTTGTCTTTTATGTTTATGCAAACGGAAAAAAAACTTGAGTCTTAAAGCCTACTCTGTCACACACACACGGCTTGTAGGATGGAGGAATTTTAGCCTATCCATTCGAGCGTAATGCAGCTCTCCCATGCAGGATGAGGTAGTCTTGATTTGTGATCTCTGCCGTACCTCGTACACGTGCAGTGGATACGGTTGTTGTACTACCCTTAAATCCTTACTTGACAACAAATTCAGACTGGACACTCTTTAAGGTAGTAACTATCAGCACAGTAATCAAACCGCTCACTTGCTATTGACTTGGTCCAACCCGATATGATAATGCTGTGAACTCAGCTGCATTCTCAAGGCCGAGAAAGTGTAGAGTGTAGCTGTGGCTAGCAAAATCATGTCACGACTGCATTCAAGAGCATGAATCCGTAGCAGAGAAATTTCTTTGAGTACATTACTGCACCTTAAACCGCCAATGATAAGGATGTTGTCTTGTGAGTCATTATTTGCCTAATCTGCATACGTCTAGGAGCAACTCAATTCACTTGAATTCTCCAGGACGGTTGAATTCCCAGCATAGTTTAAGTCTTTTTGCATACACTGCAGCCAATCTTTATGGGAAACCGCAATTTCCGGCATATCTCCAAGATGTGATATGGCCAGACTTATTCAAATTCCGGGTTTACTCCAAATATTCTACACAATCAAGCCTTGGGCATAGTCAATCTTCGGCAATCGAGGGATTCCTGTTCTCACCCCCACTCCGTGTGCTACTAGTGCAACAACTCGTCTTCTGAATTGTTAAAAATGTGGTTACATGACTAAAACTTCGGTTACTATGAGGAAATGGCATTCCCATCATGTTACAGAAAATTTGGCAACTAGCATTTAAAATTAAAATTCCCTTAATTCTTCTTTAAAATAAATAAGTCATGAACTTATTGATAAAAAGAGGAAACAACTGTGTCACAGACGTAAGTTAGATTTCGAAACGGTATTCCACCGCTTTTGGGTTTAATCAACAGGAATCGATTTCGAAGCGAATGAAGTTTTTGAGACGAAAACATGATCTGTAAAAAACGTATGCAGATACTTACGTTAATAGCCACTTGATCAATGGAGAGAAGATAACTTGTCAAAAATACATAAGACGCAGGTAGTTAACAACTCAGCTCATCCATACAGGCAGCCTTTCGTATGGCAAAGGTCAAAACGACTGACAATGGAATAAACATGGTTTTTCTTCCATTAGATAACTGCCCGTTATGCGACTTCACCGGTACTAATGGAGCATCCTTGTTTGAGCTTGCTGGACTTTTTCAATGCTTTCGAAATGCTTCCGTGCGTTTTTTATATTGATTAGCATAGCTGCCGAAGCTGTTAAGTCAAAAAAAGGATCGCATGAGACATAACTCACATCTTCAACTTAGATTTGCTGCAATAGAAGTAGATTGAATGTCTTACGCAAATTGTGATCCGAAATTATAACCATAACGTATGTATTTGGCGTAAAAATGTCAATGAAGGCCGCAAACTGAGAATTTTTGACTTCCATGCTTTGGAACTGAGCTGCCAGCTTGCTGAAAAACAAATCCAGTTTCATGTAGTGCAGACGGCGTTCAGATTTGCTCAAACGTCATCTATTAAAGATTATGTTACCTGCATGATAGCTTGAACTGCTTGATAATGTTGGAAACTTTTTCAAATTCGATGAGGATCTTTGTGAGCTTTCCGTTGCGCATGAGAAACTACCAAGAACGTAGCTCTCTCGAATAAAAGCACTTCGTCAGCGTCCAAAATGTTTGCAAATTCTGAAAGCGAGTTCTCTAACTGCCGAACGTTGGGAATTAGCGAATATACAATGGAGCTCCAGGCCTGTCATCATTAGATTCCTTAGAGACCAATTCTACTAATTCTACTAAAATTAGATAAAATAAAAGTAAAGATGTGAAGGTGGATTAAGTCTAGCTTACCTTGTACAACGTCTCATCCCAAATGGAGGTACGGAAACAAGTGCAGTCTAAAGGTTTACTCAGTCGTTTAAGGTCATCACGCCGTGTTTGGTAAATCTTCAAATTGAAAAATGGGAATTCAGCTATGTTTTAATTGCGAGTGTTGCAGTGTGGTAATGGACGAGTTATAATCGATTTTCTTACCAAATCTCTTTGCTCCTCTTGAACTAAATCCATTTTATGGATCAAGCAAAAAATTTTGGCTTGCGGGGAGTTCTGAAGAATTGCTTCCAGGCATGATTGATAGTAGTGCATGTCTTTCTCCAGTTCATGCGATTCGACATCAAAAACATAAATGAGCACTTCCACATTGGAAAATATGTTGTCTCGTTGCGAGGCAAAGTAGTTTTCCATAAACGCTTCTTGTCCGCCGCAATCCCAAAGATTAAGCACCAAATTGCCCAAAAATCGGACATGGGAATGTTCGACATCAACTGTAAAGTTAAGGTGCTCATTAGCATCCTGCTATTTCGAACAACAATACAATACTAATTGGAATGTGAGTTCTACATACTTGTCGCTCCGAGCCTTCTTGTGTCTCTTGCAATGTAATTTGCGAAAATGATAGATCGCATACTGGTCTTTCCGGATCCACTCTTCCCCATCAAAAGCACCTGAAGTTCAGAAATTGACAACGTGAAACATTATTGCCCTTTCAAAAAATTATAAAGACATTTTTTGTATGATAAATTGCATTGTTTACCTTCTTTTTCATTGTGTTGCTTAATTTTAAGGAGGACCGATT